>MU771920.1:31404-63576 GCA_026770625.1 Nicotiana glauca | reverse complement strand
AAATATATATATATAACGCCATCTGGTCATGGGTCACTGTGCATGTAGAAATGCATGAAATGCATATAAGATACGTTAGTAAAATCTCTCGGTACGTCATAAGACCATTATGCTTCTAATTAAAACCATAAAATAAACTTTACCAACTTACGCATTTTTTAGACCCATGAACAAATGATAGAATAATATGATACATGGGGAATCAAGAACATAACCATCTCTAGTATTTCTATGAATAGAGTCATTTATGGAATTTGTGCATCTGCTCGTTTCGTCTGTGTCGTATAGATCATACCAAAAAGAAAAAAGGGATAGCCTTAAGATACCTGAGTCGATTCCCTTAACAATCCCTCGGAACCGCAATTTCAAGCATGTTGTATTTTCTTACGAACTTTGGAGCTTCATTCGTTACTTCTTAAAGACTTCATATCACTCCTTTTGGTTTTTGAGAATCCTCCATATGAAAGCCTAAGTATAAGTGTATAAGATAGTTTCTATCTTATGTGATTCTTTGGTGAATGATTGTTGGCAGAGTCTGTGGATTATGTACTTGAGATAATTAGCTTGAGTTCCCGAACATTTTCTTACTTCTCCCGCAATTCCTCTTTGCATTCATTTATTTTGTGGTCATGTCTACTAAATACTACTATATATTATATTATTTCATGTTTTACTTAAATGGAAGTGCTGGAGTAAGTGTAGTAAAGGGTTTAGATAAGAATGAACATGTTATTCCATTAACGTGGATCACAACATGGTTAACCACCTATGTATGGTTTTTAAGAGTCACATTCTTGTGACTTTATGGGCTGCCATGTAATTATTTTTGGTGGGGGATTTAAACTTTATCCAATAATCAATTAATTAATTAGGTAATATCCCGCTATGAGGTAATTAATCAATTACCCACATAATTAAGAATTGTCTCAAATTACTTAAAATTTTACTTATTTTTAATAAATTTTATACATCCTACTATCATGGTTATATGGTATCTTGTATGGTACTAGTCCATAAATATCAGGTATTATCGTTCGGCCCATATTTTACCCCAATAATTCAAACTTGGACGATAATTCATTTTCTTTGACTTGCTTCCCTCTCACCTTCACGAATTTACTCATTACCTGTTTGAAATAGTAAGATGCTTATAATCTCAAAAAAAAAAAATCATTCCCGAACTTAAGTCGATTAACTGAAAATGAAACGAAAATGCGCAATGTAACATCATTCCCCCCTTTGGAACATTCGTCCTTGAATGTTAACTGATGTACTTATCATCTTCATAACTTATAGCTCTTGTGGATAACTTAATACTCTCCTTGCCATTTAGGTAAAAATCGACTTCATTATTATAAATCAAGTTATTGAATATTTCGAATAAATCCCTAAATTTGAAACTCCATGTTATCCAATAAAAACCTAAAATTCCTAATAATAAATCAAAATTCCCTGCACGATTAGTTACAAACTCTTTTTGACAAGTATTTTCCGCAATAGGCCGTGTAAACCAAAATCCTATTAATAGATAGGAATACAGCCCAACCAATTCACAAAAATTTATAATTTTTGGGTTGCTTAACGTCCTCGCTCTACTAGGTACGAGAGTCACTCTAAGGTGATATTTATACCTTCCAGGCTTTCAGTGCCTATCATCTGATATTTTTTTTTTGATCATGCTAATATTCATATCTAATTGTAATATTCTAGAGTGCACCATCTGGGTGCCTCACAAGGAGATCTATTAGCAAATTTGCAATATCCTTCGGCAATCTTAACTAATACAAACATTCCATTCACCAATTTGGGTTACATTGTAAGCACTCCAAAGGAAAGTGGAACCTACCGTGGCTAATGAACGGAAAGTAAAATTAAAAGTAATATTCGAGATAATATGAGTTACACGAAAACTCTGGCGTATGTGGGCACTAAGATAAACTAAGTATGAACGCAACAAGGGGGCAGAAAGACAAGGAAAAGTAATAGCTTATGTTAAAGAAAGCTAAGAAGGAATGAAAGGAATTATTTGATCAATGATCCGGAGGTAGTTACGTTATGGACGCACTTAAAATTTTGGAGTATTACACATGCAGCATATATGTTGACAATCATACATCCATGGAAGAATCCAAAATAAGTCAAAAGAAGGAATTGAGTCTAGGTCATAAACAAAGGGTTGAAATTTGTATCATGGATATTCCATAACGCCCATGAAAGGCCAAAGTAATAACTAATACCAGGAGCCGCAAATCAGAATATAGCTTAAGCCTACATAAAGACTGATCAAAAGGAGGAGCAAACTAAAGAGCTACATCAACGAAGTAAATCAAGAATCTAACTATTGGACCCAAAAAATTATAAATCTCGTGATTGAGAACATTGCAGGATTACCTTTTAGATATCAGAGGTACATGAGAGATAGTACAGTAGACATATTCTATAATAGCTCTACGATAAAGCTAGTTAAAAAAGTAACAGCCTCATAAGAAGTCATTTCGAAGCTCCCACCGGATTGTAGTATTATAATAGAGCTTCAAGTTATGGTGTGAATCATACCTATGTGGAGGGGAGGTGATGAAAGAGAAAGAAGATATGATGTGAGGTTTTACGTAAGTAAGGTAAAGGTGAACAACGTACAAGATATTCAAATGTAGAAGGTTGTGAATAGTTCATGCTTCGGATAGAAGGCTAGAAGCGCGAGGATTCAATAAGCAGGAACGATAACGGCGTCGTCAGCGGCATGTCTTCCAGCCTATGGTTTCTAATTATCGAGAGGTCAATTTAAGAGATTAGAGAAGAGTTAGAGATGATATGATGTCTCGCTTGACGATCCAGAATAACATAAGGAAATCCATGGTGCAAGCAAGTTGAAGGAAGGTTGCGAGTAGTATAAATGGATATGTATAGGTCGCAAGCTAAAGTATGGTAGAGCGACAAAGTTTTAAGAAGACATAAGTAAGGATAAGGAAAGGCAAATGAAAAGGTGATGAGAATGGATAATTCCTCGGGATTATGTCCATGAAAACAAGAGAGCTAATAGTTTATCTAAGTTATAGAAAGTTAAGTATAGCATGAATGAAAGAAGGAGTCTAAGACTAATAGCATTTAGAAGAAATGGAAAGTTGCCGTGTTAATGGGATGAGGGTGTAATTATGATAAGTAAAAGATGACATTTGGGCCTTCGATTGAGTAATGATTTGAAAAAAAAAGAGAGGGGGATTTCATGAGTTGCATAGGATTAAAATACCCATATAGGGTGAATCACACTGGGATGCTATGAAATGCGATTATAGAAATCACTTCAAATATTTGTCGATGCAACGTAAGCCCTAGTGGCAAGGTATTACGTAAGAAGTTTCAAGTTATCAATAGTATATTGTAGATCAATATTGACGCAAATCATAATGGATGGACAAAAGTCACAAATTATGAGCTGAGATTAGGTCATCATTCTTAAGATGAACAATAATTAGGAAGCATTAAAGGACTTAGCCGTATACATATAGGATAAGCAACGAAAGTAACCTGGAGTTTGGTTGCAGACCTCAGTAATGACAAATATAAGTAAGAGAGATGGTATACTAACCTACTTAGATGCAGTAAAGTCATACAAATGGATAATCAAGTCTATAAAATAAAATATAGCAATATTCGTAAATTTAATAAAGTATCGAGCAAAAAACTTCAGTACACTTATAGATGCCTAGAGGGACATCTCACCAAGCTCTATATATGTTCACAAAATGAGGCCTAAATATTGGCTAAAAGCTGGAGTAAAAAGGAGAGGACCGCATTCGCGTACTTACAAGGTTAGAGTCATATAGGCTTTATGAAAGAAGGTAGCAATAGTTACGAGATTGGAAGAATTCAGGTCACAAGTCATGGCGTGAGAAAGAGGCCTAAAGCGGGGCATGACTTGGCCTTTGGATTTATTCACAGAACAATTGCCTAAATGGCAATGAGAGCATAAAGGTATTCATAAGAGTTATAAGTTATGAAAATGATAAGAGCATTAGTCAACATTCAAGGATGAATGTTCCAAAGGGGGGAATGATGTTACGCCCCACAATATTATATTCATATTACGTCCCGCCGTATTATATAACGATAATGTTACATCCTGCAGTATTATATTACGATAATGTAACATTCTGCAGCATTATATTACGATTATGATTACGCCTTGCAGTATTACATTACGATGATGTTACGCTTCACAATATTAAATTATGACGATGTTGCACCGTGTAGTATTGTACATTGAATTTGTCATAAGGTAATTAAAATCAGTCCAAGGAAAAGATTATTTGGAGATTATAAGGATTATGTTATTTCACAAGTGATGAGTAAATTCATAAAGATGAGACGGGAAGCAAGTCCAAGAAAATGAATTTTTGTCCATGTTTAGCATGTTGGGATAATATGCGGGCCGAGTGTTAATACCCAATATTTATGGACTAGTGTCATACAAGGTACTACATGACCATGATAATAAAGTGTATAAGGTGTGTTAAAAGTAACTAGTATTTTAAGTAAGTTGAGATAATTCTTAATTATGTGGGGTATTGGTTAATGGAAAATTAACAAGTTATTAAGAAATGGGTGGATAACTTATTATAATCTTTTGGATAACCTTGAAAACGTAGCAGAAAAATATTGCAATTAATATTACTTTTATAAGTCTTGCAAGATGTCATATTTTGGTCAATTAAAGTGGCTTATTCACCCTTGAAGTGGGCCCACACCCATTCAAACACACTTAAGAGGTGCGTGACCAATTTACTTCATTTGGTTTCTTAGATTTTCAAGAGATTCAAGTAAATAGTTCTTTCCATTAAGAACTCAGGTTAGACCTCATGAAGGAAGTCATAACATTTTCCTACTCCAATACTAAATAACACATGATAAATCGCTTAGTAGGCATTGGATTTGTGTTACTGTTGTGAGATTTTGCAATTATAAGGGAATACTGTATAATCTATCTCAAGAAATCGGTTCGGGTATGTTGAGGCTATCCCTTCTCTCTTTTGGCATGATCCATACGATATAAATGAAACAAGAAAATGCACAACTTCCACAAATGATTCTATTCATAGAAGTATTAGAAATGCCTACGTTCTTAAATCCCATGTGTCCTGTTATTTTATCCTCTGTTTATGGGTCTCAGAAAAATATGTAAGTTAAAAGAGTTTACTTCATGATATTACTCAAAGACATAATGGTCTTACGATATTCCGAAAGATTTTATTAACAAATTTCTCATCAACTGCATTCATTTAAATTGACCCATGACCAGATGGCGTTATATACACGTATATATGTATATTATATGTACATGGGATATGGGAAAAGGTTACAATGTTATATATGCACCACCACCTGATCAGGTAGTATACATTGATGATTTTGCCCACAGTGGCCGAGACAATATGATAGGATGCCCTCGGAGGTTGATGATGTTATGGAACATGTACCCATGCACGACATGATATTCATACGCATATGCATTACACTATAAGTATTTCATGATTTACAAAGTTTTCCAGACTGACAAGTTGAGCTATTTACTTTATATTTCTTCCATGTCTGTTATGTACTTATTTATGTGCCTTACATACTAGGTACATTATTCATACTGGCGTCCCTTTTGCTTGGGGATGCTGCATTTTATGCTTGCAGATCCCGATAGACAGGTCAAGAGCCCTCCAAGTAGGCTATCAGCTCAGCGGAAGATGTCGGTGTGCTCCATTTGCTTCAGAGTTGCTTGTTTGGTTAGTACGATTTAGACACAGCATATACAACCGTAGAAGATTCTGGTATACTTTAAAAGAAAGAATTGAACTCAGGTCATACACCAAGGATTAAATTGTTAAAGGATTATATCATGCATATTCCTCAGCACCCATGAAAGGCTAAACAAAATAATAAATATCATAAAACATAGGATGGGAGATAACTTAAGCCTACATAAAGACCGATCAGAAGAAGTAGGAAACTAAAGAGTTACATCAATGATGTAAATCAGGAATATAATTATTGTACCCAGAAAATTAGGGACATCGTGATTGAGAATATTGTAGAATCACTCTTAATAACGGAAACAGGCTTATTTTTTATTTTTTGTTATTACCTAACGTTTCCCTAAGTGTTTGGGTGATATCTTATGAGCATGATATCTATTACCAATTCAAAATGTGGCAAAGCAGTAACAAATTTAAAAATGAGCTGTTTGAGATCCTATAGGCTTGCTTGCTAAGCCATGTAAAATAAGGAGATTAGGTTACATAAAAAAACTGGTTCAGAATAGACTGATTTTAAATTAGACTAGTTTCGGATTCTGTGGACAATGGTATCTACTATTGCTGATTTTAATCCCCTATAGACATGATATCTAAATTTTGATTTTAACCCTTATAGGCATGATATCTAAATGCTGATTTTAACCCCTATTGGCATGATATTTAGTTGAATGTAGAATGGAAACATGCAGGATTTTACTTGGGAATTCCTATATGCATGATTATATTGATTTTAACATTATGAACATGATAGCTGCTTATAGTCATTTAGATTTTAGAGCATGATGTCTAAGTGGTAACAAGCGTGCAGAATTTTAAATAAAGTCCTATAGGCACGTTATCAAGATGTGAAGTTGAACATGCAAAATTTGAAATAAATCCTATAGACATGGTGTCTAAATGCAAAATTGAACACGCAGGATTTAAAACTAGAACTATAGGAATGCTTTCTAAATACAGAAGTGAATCATTTAGAACACAAATCTTATAGCCATGTTTTCTACCCTTGATCATGCATAATTACCCATCCCTTTTTCACTAGCCAACCCCGAGTATTTATTATAAATTATTACAAACCAAAAATAATGAATTACATCAAAATAAAAGAAAACCAAAAGAAGTTACAACCAGAGGAAGTCTGATTCTTGACTTCCTCCCTGAGTTAGGGAATTAACCACCTCAAAATGCAATGTTTCAAAGCCTTTCTCAGACTTGGGTGTGTCAGAGTTCCCTAAGGGTCTCAAAGGACCCCGGGCAATGCTTACACCCAGATGCATAGAACCATATAGAGATGAGTGTAGTGTGGAAGGGCCAGCCCTTATGTGTCCAAGTTTAGAGGGACCTCATGGGTCCCAAGGCAAGGCTCACTCGAGAGGGGTAGAACTTAAGTATAAGAAAATGGTGAAAGTGCAGGAATGGATATTTAAAAACTGAGGGGAGAAAGGAAGGGGTAAGAGATGATGGGAAAACAATAGTAGCAAAGCACAAAGTTCATAATTTCCTACAAAGGGGTCAGGGGCTTGGGAATATATTGCAAAGAGCATGTACCCTTAGGCAGGGATCAGATTTGGGCATGCACAGCAATAGAAGGTGTTGGCCTGCCTATAAACCAATCAGAAAACACAACATACAGATAGGACATGGAGGTTATGATCCCAGGAGGATCGGGTTTGGGTCATGCACAACAATGTCCAATGTTGTCATGCCCCAAACCAACCACAGATACCAAACACATTGGGGATGGGGGTTTAAGATTCGTTTGTCATAATAAGTGACTGACAGAATTCATAAGAAAGCATTAATACAGAATATAAAGGGCATATTACAACATTACTAACAATGGAACTTGATTAAATACAAACAGGAAACAAACAAGGGTGCAAGAAATAGCAAAGAAACATGTTGTTGTTGATGCAAATATTTAGTTAGAACATACCAATAAAGATGCAAATGCAGAGAAAATGTAAAAAAGCTTCCCACAGCCTAGCCTTGGCTTTCAGCCGGCTAGGTAAGTTAGCAATACAAGTAGCAACAGAGAAAAGAGAGAGATTTCAGTGGAGTGTGTATCTGAACTCAATTATTTTATTCCTTGTGTTCCCCCCTTTTTAAATAAGATGAGGTGGGTTTTTATAGCTTTGAAAATATGTGAGAAATAAGGCAATAAGTAAAGTTCAATAAAAATATAGAAACAATCAATTGTCAGAATTATTCAACCAAGTGATTCCCCTTTAATTGAGGAATCACTTGTTTAATGGCGCTAACAGATTCAAAATAAGGAAAGAAAATCAGTTTGTAGGCAGACTGATATTACCACAAAAGAAGTAGCAAAACATTAAGTAAGCAATCGAGTCTAAGTACAGATATACACTTATTTTTGGAAAAAGATTCAGTAAGGCAAAATAAGGAAAGGGATCAATTATTTTAACAAGCGAGTGAAATTAGAGTTCACAAAAAGAGAAGTTTTGAAATCAGTCCCAAGATTGAAAATCAATCAAATAAGGAAACTCAACATATAAATAGAGTGCACAAGCAATAGACATGCGAGGTCAAACATATTCGCAAAAGAAACAACATGCAATAATAGCACAAAGTTCAGTAGATAGCAAACATTCGAAGCATGATAATCAAGTAGGTCAAGTCTCATTGAATTAATAGTGAAGAAAAATAGAGTATCAGAGCATGCAAAGGCTCTCACAGTAAAAGATGAGAGACCTTTTGAAAAGTTAGGGTTTCAAGCATAGGCCAATTTTAAAGATAGTAAAACCCAGAATCAGAGGATTCACACAAAGAAAAGAGGTTATGGAACAAGGAACATTCGAATCGAGTCAGGCATTCAGACGAATAGTTTCAAACCCAAAGATATAGGTTTATTCAACAATATTCAAGATTAAAAGATGATAAACAAATAAATCAAACAAATACTTAGCAAACAACTTCAGATACTCGAATGAATCCAAAAGAAATTAGGGTTTTCCACATCAATCGAGTTTAAAGATCATAAACAAATAAATCAAACAAATACTTAGCAAATAGCTTTAGAAACCCGAATGAACCCAAAAGAAATTAGGGTTTTTAACATGCTAAACTCAGATAGAAGAATAACATGAACAAACATAATAGAATCACAGACACATTAAAATTAGAGAAATGATTTTTAAAAGAAGAACTTGAAGAAAAACCCTAATCGGAAAAATATGAAGAGTCTTTTTTGAAAGCAAAGTTAAAGAAACTTCGAGAATGCATTTAAAAACTCAAAGCAAGCATCGATCTAAGGTAAATCTGAAATAAGTTGAAAAGGTCTTAGAGATTAGGGTTTCAGAAGAACCCAAAAGCCCCAAAAGCAACGAGAAAGGCATTGAAAGTTACCGATCTAAACAGGAGTGTCAAAGGTCTGACTCGAATGGACATGGCTGGCCGGAGGCAAGTCAAAATGACCGGAGAAAGGTCGTCGAGCAAAGACTGGACCAAGCCCCTTCAAAGTCTGGTCATGTGACCACAGAACCAAACATGTAGAAGCCATAGAAGCTTGATACAGGTCTTAGATGACCCTGGAAAACCATGGATTGAGGTGGATTAGTGTGGCGGCGTCTAGGGTTTGGGGTGTTGCAGAGACCATTTGAGAGTGAAGGGATTCAGAGGCAGCATATGGTGAGAAATGATAGGGTTTAGGGGGTCGTTTAGAATTAATTAAGGCAAGGATGATTTTTGGCCGTTGATCTGAATGATCAAGGGCTTGGGTTTAAACGGGTATGTAGGGATGCGGGCATGGGTCAGTTTGATTGCAATTGGGTCAGGGTTAAATAGAAATTGGGCCGGGGTAATTGGGATTCAAATTGGGGTCAAATTTAGGCTACAATCGAAACAAAATTATGCTAACATTTAAATAGCTAATTTTCCCTATTTGATTTATAAAAAATAATAAAATAATTTCTGAAAATAAATTAAAGGTACTAAAATAATTTATAGCACATGATTAACTATTTAAAAATACCAGACCTAATTTTATGAATATAAACGCAGTTAAATCTTAAAATAGGGTAATATTGTAATTATATGAAAATTAGCTTAAAAATACTAAATAAATTTGTAAAAATACACAAAAATTGTATTGGCTATATTTTGGCATAGATATAAAAGTGCAATAAGTGGATCACCAAAATGATAATTGTTGGAAACAATTACTGGATTTTTATGGATAAATAGGAGAATAAATAGATTTAAAAATCTTTTAAAATTAAGGAAAAGTAATGAAGCACATGGATATATGCATATATGCATACATATACCATTTTGAAGTTATTTTGCATATTAAAAATGTATAAAAAAAATTGGGTGTCAACAGCTGCCCCTCTTTGCCCGGGAATGATGAAAGAGTTTTCAGGTAAAGATATGATGACCAATTTTGACCGAGCGAAATAGTTTGGGAGAGTTTCAAACCGTACCCTGGCTTCTAAGCTGCCAACATATCCCTGGTCTCACAGGAATCAGACCATATGTAGTTCAGAATCCGTCGGCGGAGTATGCCGAGGGGTATTTTCCAAGAACAAACGCAATATTTTGGGCTGGTCGAGTGAGTGGCTTACTGGAATGGTTAGGTTCGACGTGGTTATGGTCACTGGAGCAAGCTCTTGCTGCGATGGCCATTACATGTCAATTTTACCTGTAAACAGAAACAATACAAGCATATATTGTGCATAAAAATTATACATGATGCAAGTTCCCGTTGGACCATGAATGCTGTCTTTGGACGTTTATGATGACGTCCTAGGCCATGAAGAGTGTAATAAAGGATTCGAATGCTATGAAATGATGTTCTCGGGCTATGAAAATGATGCCTCCGATCCATGATGCCTTTGAATAATGATATGCAAAAGATTGAAAGGGAACCTCAGGCCATGACGTAGTGTTCTCAAGATCTGAGGATGGTGCCTCCGAACGATGACACCTTTGGATAAGTTGGCGATATTTCAGTCCATGAAGGATGCAGTAGCATGTGGCGATCTTTCAATTGTGCAATGTGGTAATATTTCAGCTATGCAATGTAGCGATCTTTCAGCCGTGCAAATGTGGCGATCTTTCAGAAGTGCAAATGTGGAGATCTTTCAACCGTGCAATGTGGCGATGTTTCACCCATGTAATATGGCGATCTTTCAGCCATGCAGATGCAGTATGAGGCGATCTTTTAGCCATGCAGATGCAGTATGAGGCAATCTTTCAACCATTAAGATGCAGTATGTGGCAATCTTTCAGCCATGCAGATACAGTATGAGGCGACCTTTCACCCATGCAAATGCAGTATAAGGCGATCTTTCAACCATGAAAATGAAGTATGTGGCGCTCTTTCATCCATGCAGATGCAGTATGAGGTGATCTTTCAGCCATGCAGATGCAGTATGAGGCGATTTTTCAGCCATGCAGATGCAGTATGAGGCAATCTTTCAGCCATGAAGATGTAGTATGTGGCGATCTTTCAGCCATGCAGATGCAGTATGAGGCGATCTTCCAGCCATGGAGATGCAGTATGAGGAAATCTTTCAGCCATGCAGATGAAGTATGTGGCGATCTTTCAGCCATGCAGATGCAGTATGAGGCGATCTTTCAGCCATGCAGATGTAGTATGAGGCAATCTTTCATCCATGTATTTGTAGATGAAGATAGCATTTAGTCTCGGAAGGCAGAATGGTAGCCATATGCAATGCAGGAATGCATATGGAGTTAGCGTTTAGTCTCAAAAAGTCGAATGGTAGAGTTATGCAATGCAGATGAAGATAGTGGTTAGTCTCGGAATGTAGAATGGTAGCCTTATGCAAGAAATAAAATGACAAATGTTAACAGAGCTTTCTTAGATGATAGCGAATTGGATATTATGACTACTAGAGAAATTTTGACACACGGAATGTCGCTGATGTGTGTGTATAGAAAATGTGGGTAAGTGAAACGATCTTGAGAGTTTTATTCCTAAACAATGTTTGTCTTGTGAGTGTATACTATGTTTGATGATTTCGCAATCCAAGTGTCTGCATCCAAAGAAAAATCGTGAGTTTTGTAAAGGGAGGAAGGTTAGGTCGTATCCCTGCCGGCTCTGCTTCACCTGTTGCTTCGATCTGGTGATATTGTATGTATCACTGGGGTAGCATTTCTAAACAAGGCAATTTTAGTAACAAACATGCATGAATTCGTAAATATATGATGTAAGTATATAATAAGAATAACTTTTAGATGAACCGACGACTGTGACGTGGTTTAGGACATTTCAGCCTCTTTTGCTACAGAATTTTGAGGGTCCTCCTCAAAATTCTTCCTCGGTTTAATAGGTTGGTGCTTCTGACTATTGTTGCGACGATTCAGCTGAACTTGCTTTAGAATTTTGAGGGTCCTCCTCAAAATTTTGCCCCAGTTTCCAATTTTGGGGGAAAATGAAAATTTTATTTAATTGTGACCAAACCCATAGAGCTGCCTACGTATCCCCTCCTACTGGAATCAGGTCAAGCATAGTTCAATTTACATCATGCAGGGAAAACATAAAGATTACACATAGTAACGCTTGACTGCATCTGAAATAATAGGCTTTGGCCAAACTTCTCCGTCCATTTCGGCAAGTGTGAGGGCTCCTCCTATCAGAACTAGGTGAACTATGTACGGACCTTGCCAGTTGGGAGAGAACTTCCCTTTGGCTTTATCGTGATACGGAAAAATTTTCTTTAACACCAGCTGTCCCGGTGTGAACTCTCTTGGCTTGACCTTTTTGTTGAATGCCCTGGATATTCTGTTTTGATAGAGTTCACCACAACAAACCCCATTCATCCTCTTTCCATCTATAAGAGCTAGTTGCTCAAAACAACTTTTCACCCATTCTGCGTCGTCGAGCCCAGCTTTCTATATGATTCTTAAGGAAGGAATTTCTACTTCGGCGGGAATGACAACTTCTGTACCATAATCCAGCATATAGGGGATTACCCCGGTTGATGTGCGGACTGTGATGCGATACCCCAATAGAGCAATGATAAGTTATCATGCCACTGCTTCTGCTTTTCTATCATTTTCCTCAATATCTTCTTTATATTCTTATTGGCGACTTCCACAGCTCCATGCATTTGAGGACTATAGGTTGTGGAGTTCTTGTGGCTAATCCTGAAGGTCTCACACATACCTTTCATTAGGTCACTGTTGAGATTGGAGCCATTATTAGTGATGATCGACTCTGGGACACCGAATTGACAAACAATACGGTCGCAAACGAGGTCTACCATGACTTTCTTAGCTACTACTCTGTAAGATGCTGTTTTGACCCATTTGGTAAAGTAGTTGATGGTTACTAGGATAAACCTATGTCCGTTGGAAGCAGCAGGCTCGACTGGTCCAATGACGTCCATTCCCTAGGCGACGAATGGCCATGGTGAGCTTGTTGTGTGGAGCTCACTCGGAGGCACTCTTATCATGTCTGTATGAATCTGATAGCGATGGCATTTTCGGACATACTGGATACAATCTGTCTCCATATTCATCCAAAAATAATCAGCCCGAAGTATCTTCTTTGCTAAAACAAAAGTGGTCCGCAGGTCCCAGGATGAATTTCCTCTAGTAGCTTGGATGCTTCTTTTGTTTCGACACACTTTTATAATCCCAAATTCGAAGTCCTCCTATACAGGATTTCTCCACTGTGAAAGAAATTATTAGAGAACCTTCGAAGTGTGCACTTCTGAGTATGATTGGCAAGCTATGGGTACTCTCCTTTCACCAAATATTCCTTGATATCATGGAATCAAGGTTTTCCATCTGCTTCCTCTTCAACATGGGCATAGTAAGCTGGCTGATTATGAATTTTCACCGGAATGAGATCAATGAAATTCTTATCGGGATGTTGTATCATGGATGATAGGGTATTGGCTAATTCATTCTGGATTCTGGGAATATGTCGGAATTTTGTCTTTGTGAATCTCTTTCTCAATTCCTGTACATGATATAGATACGGGAGTATCTTGGTTTCCCATTCTTCCTGTAGCTAATGTATAAAATGTGAATCTCCAATTATTAGCAACTCTTTATGTTCATGTTAATGGCCATTTTTAGCCCTAAGATGCAGGCTCCATATTCGGCCATATTGTTGGTGCAGGGAAACCAGAGCTTGGCGGACACTGGATAATGATGACCGGTTTCTGATACCAAGACTGCTCCTATGCCAATTCCTTTGAAGTTTGCTTTTCCATCGAAGAACATTCTCCAACCATCATAGGATTCTGTAATGTCTTCTCCTACGTATGATACCTCTTCATCAGTAAAATATGTTTTCAAAGGTTCGTATTCTCCATCCACGGGATTCTCAGCGAGGTGATCTGCTAGTGCCTGTCCCTTGACCACTTTCTGAGTTACGTAGACATGTCGAACTCACCCACTTGGCTAGCTTGCTAGTGGGCATGGGCTTCTGAAAGATGTACTTTAATGAATCCATCCTTGATATGGAGTGAACTTCTTGCTGAGATAATATATGGCCTGTTCCTTTCTTCCTGTTTCATCATGTTGCCCTAGAACGCAACCAAAAGCTCCATCCAACACCGCAAGATAGAGTAATAGGGGTCTACCTGGCTCGGGCAGGACCAAGATTGGTGGTGTTGATAGATACTCCTTGATTATGTCGAAGGTATTTTGACAGTCTTCAATTCATTTTGTGGTGGCATCCTTCTTCAACATCATAAAAATTAGCTCGCAGATGTTTGTAGACTGCGCTATGAATCGTCTATGTAGTTCAGTCTTCCCAAAAAACTCATCACGTCCTTCTTGTTCTTTTTTTGGTGGTGGTTCTTGAATGGCTTTGACTTTTGATGGATCTAGTTCCATTCCTCGGCGGCTCACAATAAACCCAAGCAACTTCCCGGCATGAACCCTAAATGCATATTTTGCAGGGTACAGTTTCAGGTTGTACCTCCGTAATCTGTTGAAAAACTTCCCCAGATCTTTTATGTTGTCGGCGGCTTTCTTAGACTTGACAATAACATTTTCCACATATACATGTATCTCCTTGTGTATCATATCATGAAAAACGGTAGTCATGGCCCTCATGTAGGTGGACCCTACATTCTTCAGGTCAAATGGCGTCATCTTGTAACAATACATTCCCCACGGCATAATGAAAGTCGTTTTCTCAGCATCTTCTTTATCCATCCAGATCTGATGGTAACCTGCGAAACAATTCTCGAATGACTGCAGTTCATTCTTGGCACAATTGTCAATCAGGATGTGTATGTTAGGCAAAGGGAAGTTGTCTTTCGGACTGACCCAGCTGAGATCTCGGTAGTCGACACAGGCTATGACCTTTCCGTCATTCTTTGGCACTAGAACTATGTTGGCTAACCATGTCAGGTATTCTACCACCCTGAGAACCTTAGTTTTCACTTGCTTAGTGACTTCTTCCTTGATTCTCAAACTCATATCAAGCTTGAACTTTCTGAGCTTTTCTTTTACCGGTGGACATGTCGGATTGGTTGGCAGTTTGTGAGCCAAAATAGACGTACTCAGATCAGTCATGTCATCATATGACCAGACGAATATGTCCTTATATTTCTTTAGAAATCTATGTATTGCTCCTTTTCTTATGGCGATAAGTGAATGCTGATTCGTCTTTCCTTGACATTATCTACATCTCCCAAGTTAACAATTTTAGTCTTGTCCAGGTTGGACTTAGGCCTGTTTCCAAAGTTCTCCACTTCTTTGACAATTTCCTCTGGTATGCCATATTCTTCTAGATTAATTTTTGCTTTTTGTGTTGTCTCATTTCATGTCACAGTCTTTGGTTCATCAAGATAAGTAATAGTAATGCTTTATAAGTAAAGTAATAAGAGAAAAATAATAATGAGTGTTGATACATAAGAAAATTAAAAATGCTTTGATAAATTCCATAACTGTTTTGAACATTGAAGATCTTACTGCGGGAATAAAAATGCGAAAAGAAAATCATCTAGTATATAAAAATAATGCGTGATGCTTGTTTTAGCCTTGCTACCCCGAGGCTCGCCGGGCTCTGGTTGTCCTGATGGTCCAGTGATTGAGGCGTGCTCCTCTGCTTACAGCCTATATGGAAGGGCCTTCCTCCCCCTCCTTCTCAAGGATAACATAGCAATCCATATCATTATCCCCTAAAAACAAGTCTTTCATAGCTGTGAGTGTCTCTTCTTCATCCGTCCCATAGACGACGTCAGCTTATTAGAAAGTCTGCTCTAAATGCAGTATCGGCTGCTCCAGTGGGTAGTAGGGATCGTTCCATGGTGGCAACCAGTTGTTCAACTCTTCCCAAGTGTATTCGTATCCCAAGCCGAAAGTGGTTCCATGCTTCTTGAGTGTTATGGGTTTAGCTATTCTTGGAGGTTTTTGCCGAGTCCTTTGCCAGGCTCGTACCTACTCCAATTCAATATACTCTCGATCTTGTTATCCCACCACTTGTCTTTATCGACAACATTGACCCTCTCGATGTGGTGGTAGGTCTCTCCACCTAGCTTTCTTCTCCCTTTGATCGCTGGAATGGTCCGATGGCTATATATGGGGTTGCTACCGTCACCATGAATGATCACCTACTGGTTATTCTATTCAAACTTTACTTCCTGGTGCAGTGTTGGTGCTACGCCCCAGCAGCGTAAATCCATGGCCGTCCTAGCAGCAAGTTGTAGGATACGGGCACATCTATTACTTGAAAATCAACATCGAACCAGGTTGGTCCCATTTGCAGACATAAGCTAATCTCACCGATGGTGGACCTTTGAGACCCATCAAAGGCTTTTACGTTGATTGCTTCTTCTTTTATCTCGTGCAGCCTCTTGCCCAACTTCTTGAGTGTTACCAGAGGACATATGTTAAAGCTGGAACCCCCGTCGGCCAGGATCCTGGTGATGAAATAGTCCTCGCATTGCAGGGTGATATGCAGGGCTCTGTTGTGACCCAGCCCTTCAGGTGGCAACTCGTCCTCATAGAAGGTGATTTTATGGATATCTAATACATGTCCCACCATATTAGCCATTTCCCCGCCAGTGATGTTGCTTGGCACGTAGGCTTCACTCAGCACCTTCAACAGAGCATTTTTATGTGTCTTGGAATTCTGCAGCAATAAGAGGATGGATATCTGTGCTGGTGTTTTGTTCAGTTGGTCAATGACCGAGTACTCTTTGGCCTGTATTTTTCTCCAAAGGTCGTCCGAACCTATCTCAGTGATGGGTGGCTGGTTGGAGGCCTGCTTGCTGGACTCAGCTAGGTACTCAGGGGTATAGACTCTCCCCGTTCTTGTCATTTCATGTGCTGCAAAAGTATCTTTGAACCTTACCTTGCCTTTCCTCCTAGCCTCGTTAGTGTAATCCCAGGGTATAACTTTTGTATGGAATGACGGCAGGACGGACATCGCCACTAGGATTGGTGCGGCCACCTTTACTTCGAATGAGACATGTTCTTTGGATGGCAAAACTGCAACGTCAAATGGTGCTGGTGCCTTTGCTGATGGCGCTGCTTCAAACTCAAGAGGGATAAACACATTTACCTCAGTGACCTCAGATGGTTGGATCTGGACTATGGTGGGGTTGAGAGAAACTGCTGGTTTCTTTGGATCATCTCTTTCTACGATCAACCCAATGGATCCCTCGGGATCCCAATCATCCTCCACTTCAATCATGTAAATACCCCCACCTTTATGGTCTATTGGAGGGTTGTTGAGGACATTCATAATGGCTTCCTTTGCTACAATGACTTTGTTATCAATCAGAGATTGTATCTTGTCTTTCAAGGAACGACATTCATCGATGGTGTGCCCTTTCATGCCGGAGTGGTATGCACAAGATTTGTTTGGGTTAACCCACTGAGAAGGGATTTTAGGGGTTGTAGAAGGGATTAAGGTGACATAACCGGTGGCTTTGAGTCTCTCATATAGTTGGTTAATGGGTTCAGCAACGACTGTATATTATTTAGGAGGCCTGCGGTCAAAATTTGGTTAGGGTCTAGGGAAGTTTTGACGGGTAGGAGGCGACTTCTAGTGGGATGGTTGAGCATTGTAAGTTTGGTAGACATGTGCTGGTTGGGAATATCTGGGCAAAGCAGGCTGATATATGGGCATTGATAGGCGGGTGGTTAGGGTGCTTGGTAGTTTGGCGTGGGCTGATATGTGAGTTGAGGTGTTGGGTAGGCTTGGTACTTGATAGGAGATTTGGTCCTTTGTGCAACCATCACGCTCCTATGTCCCTCTTTTTGGGCACACCATCGCACTGCAAGGCCTTATTTGTAGCTTGCAAGGCCTCGAAGTTTGTAACTATACCGCTCTTAATGCCTTCTTCAATTCTTTCCCAGAGATTGATAATATCAAAAAAATTTGTGGCTCTCGATCATTATTAGTTATACATAGTATTGCGGGTCTTGGGCCCGGATAAAGAATTTGCTCATATGGTCCTCTTCTAAGGCAGGTCTGACCTTAGCAGCTTCGGACCTCCAGCGAGTAGCATACTCGCGAAATGTTTCAGTAGGCTTCTTCTTCAGATTCTGAATATAGAACACATCCGTTGCATTCTTTGTGTTAAACCTTAACCTGTCCATAAAATCGGATGCCATGGCTACCTAGCTTGACCATTTCTTTGGATCTTGGCTGATGTACCAAGACAGCGCATCTCCTTTTAGGCTCTTCATGAATAGATTCATGCATATTCTCTCGTCTTTATCTACCCCAACCATTTTGTCACAATACGTCCTCAAATGGACCCTTAGATCGCTTGTACCATCAAACATCTCGAATTTTGGAGGTTTGTACCTCTCGGGCAGTTCGACATCGGGCAATATGTAGAGATCTTCATAATTCAGCCCCTTAATTCCCTTGTTTCCTTCAACGCTCTGAATTTGGCTAGTCAATTTCTTAAGTTCTTCAGCCAGGTTCCTGATGAACAAATCTTTATCATCAGACTCGTGTGTGCTTGAGATGGGTTGGGTGGAGAATGCAATAGTCTCCACGTAGATGGGGGTGCTATGGTGGGTGTGGAAGGGGTCATTTGTGGAGTTTTGGAGTTCTGGGAGAAGTAATGGGGTATTGTTTGAGGTATGGATGGTGTTGCATTAGGTCTTCGGTGGAACAGTATGATGAGCAGGATGATTCTGTTGCTTTGAGATGTTTTGAGGGTGTGTAGGGTTTTGAGTATCGGGAAAGGTGATATCTAGGGTACTGAGCGAGAATGACAAACTTGCCAGATTCCGAACCTGGTCGAGCTCTTCCAAGAATTTCGGCAATTTCTGTTCCAGTTGGGATACATTTTCCTAAGTACCATTAGTGACCTCTACCCGTTCCGTTAAATTCTCCTTTCTGACGTTATTCAAATCTTCCATCTTGCCTTTTTTCTTGTTCTTTATAGACTAAGAGGAGCAGTGGGTGGAGGGCCCCTGGATATCGTGGAATAGGATGATGTTGCCAGAGTACACAAACTAACCATTATGGAGGTGAAAAAACAAAAGTAAAAAAAGAAAAAAGGTAACCAAGTTAGTGAGGATTATAGGAAGTATTGCAATATTTAAACACATAGTGCGGGAATCTAAATCGCGTCCTAATTTGGGGGACCTCTTTATGACTGAGGTAGGCCTAGCGACAAGTTTATTTGGAGAACTTAGAATGCTAAATGCTTTATTTTATTGATAAAAATAGACGAAACCCAAAACGACATTAAATAAGCAAGAAATAAAATAACTAATGGCCATTGGCCTTATTACATTCGTAGAGCGAAAAATAAACTCCTATCTACTTGGTCCCAGAAGGACCTTCCTCAGGTTGAATGTTCTCATTGATCAGATCTTCCAGCTCACGTAGGCTTGTTAGTAAGAATGCCTTCGCCAGATGTCCTTCGTTTCCCTTAGCGTTCTGGCAGTCGTTGACTTTTTTCCTCACTTTTCCTTCCAATTCTAACAGGCTTTATTCCAGATAATCCAACTTTTCTCTAGCTTTCGCGACCCTCTCTTTCCACTCATTGATTTGGTCATTTGATGGAAGACTCCTCCAATAGTCTAGCAAGAGTGGGGGCATGCTAATCATACCGAAACTAAAGACCTCGTGCTTCATTTTCTACAAAACAAAAACGGTTAGACCCTACCCCAACTAGACATGTCCATTTGGGTTTAGGGAAACCCAGTGGACTTTTGGATGTGGCTATCTTAAAGGATCATTATATGGACAACATAACTGATCCGGCTAGGTTTTACCATGATCCATGCACAATTCAACATAATAAGGTCTCTGTGGGGTTCTAGACTGGTACTCTTGAGCAACAACTCAAGGGGAAAGGCTTGGAAGTATCGACTGCACCGTTGATCAACTAGTTTTACCACAAATATGCCTTTCCAAATTTAGGGGATAATGATATAGGAAGAACGCAACCACTCATTATAAGTGTTGCTATAATATTTGTTTTGGCACGAGTGGAGTATGATGTTGAGCATCATTATGCAATAATTAAATAAATCATGTTGACATGTATTTGCACATTAAGGAAGCGATAAATACAACATTTTCATAATTTAAAGCAATAAAGGAAAGAAAACAAGGGAGACATGTCAGTTTTGATTTTAAAGAAGAAATTAAATGCTAAAGGAAATTTAAACACATGATTGCACATAGAGAGGTACAAATTCACAAGAATAATCTGAAACGGTAAAAGCCTAAAAATTCCCAGTAGAGTCGCTATGCTGTCGCGCCCCCTTTTTTCTCTCTTTGCATCGGGAAATCGATTTTATGATATTTGGGTATGGGACAACTCATTCCTTTTGGGAACTGGTTTTTCATTTTTTAAGAGTCGTCACCTAATGATTTAGAGTGCATTAGGACACCTACAAGGTTCACTTTTGTGTTTGTTTGATAACCAGAGATAGGGTAAGGGTTTGAAATTATCCTAAGGGGAAGGTGTTAGGCACCCCTCAGGATCCACTAGTGTGGTTCCGGCCCGGATAGTTCTTTGTGAATTTGGTGCAATTAACATGTAAGCAGATAAGGCACAAATAAGAGGGGATTTTAATACACAAATGCTTGGAAGTAAAATAGAGCAATCATTAGAAAAGCTGATTTTTGAAAAGAAGTCATAATGCTTTAAAGACAAAGAAAGAGAGGGGAGGGGAGGGGGGTCCTAGGTTTATTTATAATATGGATCACATCGATGCAATACCCGGTAATCACTCATCAAAAGAGGGGCTACACTTGGTATTAGCGCACCGGTCATCATATCCATATCTACCCTTCCCACCCCGTTAAGGTACTAAAGCGCGGATCGGTATCGACCACTATTGCATGGTATTACCCGTCCCATTCCTATAATTCCGAGGCACTTAGGACTACTAGTCCTAAAGGGGAGGGATATTAGGCTGACTTTGAGGTTTCAAAGGTAAAAAAGCTAAGACGGCATACAAAAACATAGGACAGCACATTAGAAGTAAAGCACTTAAACAGTGAACGCTCATGTATACCTCCTCAAGCAAAGTAACCAAATAGCATGACTCAAACAACAATCAAAGGTCTGAATCTAAAAAAATACTAATGCAAATGGGTGTTTAAGTTGTTGAAGCAGACCAATTTATTACGTAACACAGATAATAAATCTGAACCAGGCTTGCATGTTGGTGGTAGCAATTACTAGTTAACGGAAGCAGGCTCATTTTTTATTTTTTTATTATTACCTAAGGTTTCCCTATGTGTTTGGGTGAGATCTTATGAGCATGATATCTATTACAAATTCAGATTGTGGCAAAGCAGTAACAAATTTAAAAACGAGCGGTTTGAGATCCAATTTAGGATTTTTTAAATTTAAATAAGGAGATTAGGTTACTTAAAAAAAATGGTCCAGAATAGTCTGATTTTAAATTAGACTAGTTTCAGATTCTGCAGACGATTGTATCTACTATTGCTGATTTAATCCTCTATAGACATGATATCTAAATGCTAATTTTAACCCCTATAGACATGATATCTAATTGTTGATTTCAACTCCTATAGGCATGATATCTAGTTGATTGTAGAATGGAAATATGCAGAATTTTACTTGGGAATTCCTATAGGCATGATTATACTGATTTTAACTTTATGAATATGATACCTGCTTATAGCCGTTTAGATCCTAGAGCATGATGTCTATGTGGAAACAAGCATTCAGAATTTTAAATAAAGTCCTATAGGCAGGTTATCCAGATGTGAAGTTGAACATGCAGAATTTGAAATAAATCATATAGACATGGTGTCTAAATGCAGAATTGAACATGCGGGATTTAAAACCAGCCCTATAGACATGCTTTCTAAATGTAGAATTGAATCATTCAGAACACAAATCCTATAGGCATGTTTTCTACCCTTGAGTATGCATAATTACCCATCCCTTTTCCCACTAGCCAACCCCAAATGTTTATTACAAATTATTACAAACATGAAATAATGAATTACATCAAAATAAAAGAAAAACAAAAGAAGTTACAACCAGAGAAAGACTGATTCTTGACTTCCTCTCTGAGTTAGGGAATAAACAACCTCAAAATTCCATGTTTCAAAGCCTTTCTCAGACATGGGTGTGTCAGAGTTCCCTGAGGGTCTCAAAGGACCCTAGGTAGTGCTTACACTCAGGTTCACAGAACCAGATAGAGATGAGTGCAGTGTGGAAGGGCCAACCCTTGTGTGTCCAAGTTCAGAGGGAGCTCATGGGTCCCAAGGCAAGGCTCACACAAGAGGGGCATAACTTAAGTCTAAGAATATGGTAGAAGTACAGGAATAAAGATTTAAAAAATAAGGGGAGAAAGGAAGGGGTAAGGGATGATGGGAAAATAGTATTAGTAAAGCACAGAGTTCATAATTTCATAAAAAGGGGTCAGGGGTTTGGGAATATATTGCATAGAGCATATACCCTTTGGAAGGGATCAGATTTGGGCATGCACAGCAATAGAAGGTGTTGGAGTGCCTATAAACCAATCATAACGCACAACATATAGAGGGGACATGGAGGTTATGATCCCAGGGGGATCGGTTTTGGGTCATGCAGTAATGTCCAATGTTGTCATGTCCCAAACCAACCACAGATACCAAACACATTGGAGATGAGGGTTTAGCATACGTAAGTCATAATAAGTGACTGACAAAATTCATAATAAAGCATTAATTCAGAATAGAAAGGGCAGATTACAACTTTCTTAACAATAGAACTTGATTAAGTACAAACAGGAAACAAACAAGGGTGTAGGAAATAGTAAAGAAATATGTTGTTGTTGAAGCTGAAAATTAGTTAGAACATACCAGTAACGATTCATATGCAAAGAAAAAGAAAGCAAAATTCCCATAGCCTAGCCTTGGCTTTTAGTCGGCTAGGTAAGGCAGCAATACAAATAGCAACAGAGAAAAGAGACATATTTTAGTGGAGTGTGTGTCGGAACTCAAGTATTTTATTCCTTGTGTTCCCCTTTTTTTGAAAGAATAGAATGTGGGTTTTTATAGCTTTTAAAACACGTGAGAAATAAGGCAATAAGTAAAGTTCAATACAAATATGAAAATAATTAATAGTCAGAATCAATAAAACAAATGATTCCCTTTTAATTGTGGAATCACTTGTTTAACAGGGCTAACAGATTCAAAATAAGGAAACAAAACTAGTTTGTAGGCAGAGTAATTGTTGATACCCAATTTTTCCCTATACATTTTATAAAATACGAAATGCTTTCAAACTAGCATATGTGTGCATATATAAGTATGTCAAAATATTTTACTATTTTTTCCTTAATTTTTTACAGATTTTTAATTAATTTATTGCCTTATTTTATTTAGAGAAACCCAATATTTATCTCCAAAATCATCATTTTTGGTGATTTATTTATTGGATTCTCATATTTATGCTAAAATCTAGCCAAATTTATTTAGCGTTTTTAAAGCTAAATTGAATGCAATTGCAATATTAGCCTCTTTTAGATTTAATTACGTTTGTAGGCAGAGTAATTGTTGATACCTAATTTTTCACTATACATTTTCTAAAATGCGAAATATTTTCAAAATAGCATATATGTACATATATAAGTATGTCCAAATGTTTTACTATTTTTCTTAATTTTTTAAAGATTTTTAATTAATTTATTGCCCTATTTTATTCAGAGAAACCTAATAACTATCCCCAAAATTATCATTTTTGGTGATTCATTTATTGGATTCTCATATTTATGCTAAAATCTAGCTAAGATAATTTTTATAAATTTATTTAGCGTTTTTAAAGCTAAATTGCATGCAATTGCAATATTAACCTCTTTTAGATTTAATTATGTTTATGTCTATAAAAAACTAATCCCAATATTTTTAATTTGATAATTATGTACTATTAATCATTTTAGTACCTTTAATTCATTTCCAAAAATTATTTTACTATTTTTATAAATCAAACGAGGAAAATGGCTATTTAAATGATAGCCCCATTTGTATTTCAATTATAACCAAATCAAACCCCCATTCCCAGCCTAATTTCAAATTAAAACACCCGACCAAATCTTAATTCTGTCTAACCAACCCAAAGATCCACTAAATCTTGGTCGTTGATATAAAAGATCAACGGTCCTCGTAATTCCTTTCCTTTTTTTTAATTCTAACTACCCCCAAACCCTACCCATTCCCTCGTTTCAGCCGCCTCTGAATCCCCTCTCTCTTTCAATCCTCTCTAGCCTCCACCCTCAACTACCACCCTAAAACCTCCCAAATCCATGGCTTCCAAGGTCATTGGAGGCTTGTATCAACCTCTCTAGGCTTCTATGTGTTCGATTATCATGGTTTCAAGGCAAAATCCTGGAAAATCTTTGTCCAGAACTTGGCCGATATCAGTTTTATGGATGTCTCTGGTCATATTTAACCTTGATCCGGCCAGCCATGGCTATTCGAGTCTCACTCTGGACTCTCCTACTTAGATCGATGGTTATCAAAGCCTTTCTCACCGTTTGGGGTTCTCCCGAAACCCTAACCTTTAAAGTTCTTCCGAATTCTTTTAAGTCTATTTCAGACCTATGCTTTCTCTAAACTTCTAAATATTTTTTCAAAGTTTCTTTTAAACTCTATCTTCAAAAAACCCTTATTTATTCCCATTAGGTATTCTGTTAAGTTATTTGCCATGTTTTCTGTGTTTCTTTATGTCATTATTATAATGGAGTTTTTATGTTAAGGGCCTTAATTTCTTTTAAGGTTTCTGAATCTATTTGGGTATTATTTATTTGATTTACTTACATTTCATCTCCAGACTCAATTGGTGTTGAAAACCCTAATTTTGGGATTTATTCGAGTTCTGAGACTATTTGTTACGTGATTTACTTGTTCATCATCTTTGAATTTGATTGGTTTCAAAAACCCTAATTTCATTAGGGCCTATCCGGGCGTCTAAAACTGCTTCATCTGTTTCTTTATGTTATTTGGTTTCTTGCAATCATTGAAACTCGACTATCTTTTTCAGAAGGGCCTTTACTTGACCCTTTGCATGCTTGTGATACCCTATTGCTAAGTTGACCTATGTGACTACCATGTTCACAGTCAACTGACTATATGATTATTATTGCATGCTGCTTCTTTTTGCCATAGTTTGGCCTCGCATGTTTATGCATTCTATTTATATGTTGAATTCCCCTCTATAATGACCTTCAATTTTGGACTGATTTCAAACCATTCCTTGTGAAATTTTGATTTCATTCGTGTTAAGTAATTGATTCTTTCCTTTTTTCACCTAAATGATTGTCATGCTTCTAGTTCTAATTTGAACACTTTCCTTTGAACCTTCGATCCCTACCTTTTCTACTCAATATGATTGATTCCCTTACCTTGGTTACATTGGTGCTCGACTCTTACCGACATTTCCTTGATTAGGATCTGATGAACCTAGTCCTTATTGCATATTGAGTACTTGTACTATACTGAAATATTTTCGTATTGGTTGTATTCAACCTTATGTGATTTCTTTCCTTATTTAGTATTTGCATGTTACCGTTTATTTTAAATCTTTAATTAAAGGAAGTACGTATACTGATTTGATTTTAATTAGTACATAGTTCTATAATTACTACTGAACTATGACTCTTGCCTTATTTTCCACCCGTTTTTAGACTATAAATGCCTTTCTCTTTCATTAGCACGCACACGAACATTCTTAGTTCTGACTCTCTCTTTCTCTACTGATTCTAATGTGGCTCGTTTAGCTAGTTGAAAAATAAAGCTACATTTCAAAAGTCCTACTACCTTTGTTTACTAAATTTGCCTCTTTGAACTGGTATGTTCTAGTTAAGATTTCAGCATCAACAACAACATGGTTACTTAATGTTCTTGCATTCTTGTCTGACTATTGCTTCAGTACTTTATTTAGCATGCTGTAATTTCTCTTCTCCTATTTTGAATCAATGTATTATGAATCCTAAATCCCTACCCCAACGTGTTTGATAATTATGGTTTGTTTGGGGCATGACAACATCAAATATTGCTGAGCATGATTCAAACTTGGTCCTCCTAGGATCATAACCTCTATGCCAACTTTACATGTTGTGCACCCTAGTTGATTTAAAAGCATGACAGCACTCCTATTGTTGTGCATGCCCTAAATTAACCTATGCCTAAGTATATATGCCCATGCAGTGGATTCCCAATCCCCTTCCCCCTTTGGTGTAAGATTATCAACTTGTTTGAAGTGTTACTGAATGTTTCCTAGCACCTATTTCCCTGTTATTTTGTTACTTAGTTCTTAAGGGCTGGAATTTCCACACTACACTTGTCCCTATTCTGGTTATAAAAAATAGGTGTGAGCACTGCTCGGGGTAATTTTGAGGCCCTTAGGGAACTCTGACACACTCAAGATAGAGAAAGGCTTTGAAACATATGGCGTTTGAAGTGGTTTGGTCCATAACTCAAAAAGGAAGACATGAATCTGGCTTCCTCTGATTGTAATTTTCTTTTATTTATCTTTCGATGTAATTAATTACTGGGTCTGTAATAATTTTGTAATAGACATTGGGACTGGTTAGTGAAAAAGGGTTGGGTATTTATGCATGCCAAGGGTAAAATCATGCCTACAGGTTTATTTTGATTCTGCATATTCAATTACATTTAGAAACCATGCCTATAGAATTAATTTGATTCTTCATATTCAGTGTACATTTAGAATCCATGACTATAGGATTAGTTTGATTCTGCATATTCAATTACATTTAGAATCAATGCCTAT
This sequence comes from Nicotiana glauca, assembly GCA_026770625.1. Lineage (NCBI taxonomy): Eukaryota > Viridiplantae > Streptophyta > Magnoliopsida > Solanales > Solanaceae > Nicotiana > Nicotiana glauca. The sequence continues at coordinate 36,587 of MU771920.1, read as the reverse complement.
AGGATTAATTTGATTCTGCATATTCGATTACATTTAAAAACCATGCCTATAGCATTATTTTTATTCTGCATGTTCAATCACCTTTAGAAACCATGTTTACAGGTTTATTTTAATTTTGCATAATTCAAACTGCATCTAGAAATCATGTTCATAGAGATTCACTTGCTCTACATGTTTAATATCACACCTAGATAACCTGCCTATAGGGCTTCATTTTAATTTTCTACATATTAGGTATCATGTTTTAAGGATATAATCCAGTAGCATGTTAAAGTCAGTAAAATATAGAAATCATGCCTATAGGGGTCCATAAGTATAGTCTTGTTCATTTCTGCTCACATGCAATGTTGGGTATCATGCCTATGAGTGCCTAAAACCAGTAATGCATAAAAGTAATGCCTATAAGAATTCCGAATCATTTGTCTTAAAACAGCGTTGCTTTGATATACTTCTGAATCAGTAATAAATATCATATTCATAGGATCTCACTCAAATACTTAGGCAAGCCTTAGGTGATAACGACCGATAAAAACTGATTTCGCCCTTCGTAAATTAATAATTGACACAATCAGTGGGCAAGTCTGATTCTGACTTCCTATCTGACCCATGTATCAAACTAGTCTGCCTCAGCAATCTTCTCTCCTTCGTTTTTAATATTTTTTTAGACCTAAGCAGTATGTGCAAGACATGCTATTTATGTGTTTGTTTTGAGAAGGTATACTTGAACCTTTGTTTGTTTATATGTTTCCCCAAACATGCTGTATGTATTTTGTATGTCGCCCTAGAATTTTTACCTTTGAAACCTAAAATAAGCATAATATCCTTCCCTTTAGGATTAGTAGTCCTAAGTGCCTTCGGGACTGATAAGATTAGGATGGGTTATAGCATGCAATAAGTAATCGAGAGCAATCCGTGCTTTAATACCTTAACGGGGTGGGAAGGGTAGATATGGATATGATGACCACGCGATAATGTCACGTGTAGCCCCTCATTGAGGAGTAATTACCGGACATTGTGTGGGGTGATCCATATTTTTAATAAACCTAGGACCCCCTCCCTTTATTCTTTATTCTCTTTTATCATTGTATTTCCTTATTTACAATTAGCTCTTTTAATTACTCTTCCAAACTTTTTCTACTTTCAAATCATTATGTGTTGAAATCCCCCTCTTATTTGAGCCTTATCTATTTCTACGTTAATTGCACCCAAATTTACAATAACAGTCTGGCCGGGAACCACACTAGTGAATTCTGAGGGGTGTCTAACACCTTCCCCTTAGAATAATTTCAAGCCCTTATCCAATCTCTGGTTATTCAAACAAACTTAGAGTTAAATCTCTGTTGGTATCCTAATGCACCATAATCATTAGGTAGTGACTCTTCAAATGCAAAATCAAATTTCCAAATGGAACGAGTTGTCTCTCCAAATGTCATAAACCCGATTTCGCAAGAAAAAGGGGGCGCGATACTAATTATTACCTCAAAAGAAGTAGTAAAACATTAAGTAAGAAATTGAGTCCAAGTACAGAGATACACTTATTATGGGGAAAAAAATCAGTAAGGCAAAATAAGGAAAGGGATCAATTACTTTAACAGGCAAGTGAAATTAGAGTTCACAAAAAGAGAAGTTTTAAAATCAGTCCCAAGATTGAAAATCAATCAGAGAAGGAACCTCAGCATATAAATAGAGTGTACAAGCAATAGACATGCGAAGCCAAAACTATTGGCAAAAGAAATAGCATGCAATAATAACACAAGGTTCAGTAGATAGCAAACATTTGAAGAATAATAATCAAGTAGGTCAAGTCTCATTGAATTAATAGTGAAGAAAATTAGAGTATTAGAAGCATGCAAAGGATCTCACAGTAACAGATGAGAGATCTTTTGAAAAGTTAGGGTTTCAAGCATAGACCAATTTTAAAGATAGTAAAACCCAGAATCAGATGATTCACAAAAAGAAAAGAGGTTCTGAAACAAGGAACATTCGAATCGAGTCAAGCATTCAAACGAATAGTTTCAAACCCAAAGATATAGGTTTCTGCAACAATATATAAGCTTAAAAGATGATAAACAAATAAATCAAACAAATACTTAGCAAACAGCTTCAGAAAGTCGAATGAACCCAAAAGAAACTAGGGTTTTCCACATCAATCGAGTTTAAAGATGATAAACAAATAAATCAAACAAACACTTAGCAAATAACTTCAGAAACTCGAATGAACACAAAAGAAATTAGGGTTTTTAACATGCTAAACTCAGATAGGAGAATAACAAGAACAAACATAGTAGAATCACAGACACATTAAAATCAAAGAAAAGATTTCGAAAAGAAGAACTTGAAGGAAAACCTTAATCAGAAAAGGATGAAAAGACTTTTTTGAAAGCAAAGTTAAAGAAACTTCGAGAAGGCATTTAAAAACTCAAAGAAAGCATGGATCTAAGGTAAATCTGAAAGAAGTCGAAAAGGTTTTAGAGATTAGGGTTTCAGAATAACCCAAAAGCAACTAGAAAGGCCTTAAAAATTACCGATCTAAACAGGAGAGTCAAAGGTCTGACTTAAATGGCCTTGGCTAGCCGGAGAAAAGTTAGAGATGATCGGAGAAAGGTCATCGAGCAAAGACTGGACCAAGCCCCTTCAAAGTCTGGTCATGAGACCACATAACCAAACACGTAGAAGCCGTGGAAGGCTGATACAGGTCTTAGATGACCCTGGAAATCCATGTATTGGGGTGGATTAGGGAGGCGGCGGCTAGGGTTTGGGGTGTTGCAAAGAGTGTTTGAGAGAGGAGGTATTCAGAGGCGGCATATGGTGAGAAAGGATAGGCTTTAGGGGGTCTTTTAGAATTAATTAAGGCAGGGATGATTTTTGGCCGTTGATCATTAGGATGATTTTTGGCCGTTGATCTGAATGATCAACCCCCTGGATTTAAATGTGTAAGTAGGGATGCAGGCATAGGTCGGTTTGATATCAATTGGGTCGGGGTTAAATAGAAATTGGGCCGGGGTAATTGGGATTCAAATTGGGCTCAAATTTAGGCAATCAAAATGAAATTGGGCTAACATTTAAATAATCAATTTTTCCTATTTTATTTATAAAAAATAGTAAAATAATTTCTGAAAATAAATTAAAGGTACTAAAATAATCTATAGCACATAATTAACTATTTAAAAATACCATACCTAATTTTATGAATATAAACGTAGTTAAATCTTAAAAGAGGCTAATATTGCAATTATGTGAAATTTAGCTTTAAAAATACTAAATAAATTTATTAAAATACGCAAAATATTTCCTTGGCTATATTTTAGCATAGGTATAAAAGTGCAATAAGTGGATCACCAAAATGATAATTTTTGGAAATAATTACTAGATTTTTATGGATAAAAATAGGAGAATAAATAGATTTAATTTTTTTTTTCAAATTAAGGAAAAGTAATGAAGCACTTGGATATACGCATATATGCATGCATATAGCATTTTAAAGTTATTTTGCATATTGAAAATATATAGGAAAAAATTGGGTGTCAATATTCCCAGGCAAAAGGACGTCAATACCAATAATGTACCAAATATGTAAGGCAGAAAACAATATCAGGAAAGACATCAATGCAATAGAGGAAAAAGAAAATCAACCTTGGCTTTTACTGCCACTGTGGGCCAGGATATGCATGATTTTATATATATATATATATATATATACACACACACACACTCAGTGAGCATCATTATAATCATCATAATATCCACCTGATCATGTGTGCGTCTATAGTGTAGTTGTACCATATATATGTATCTAATGCCATTGGAGCCACACACTGACTCATAATATAAACATATATATTCATATGCATATGTACATACACACACATACACACACACATACATATATATATAATGTTCAACTTATCGGAGTGACGTAAAGTCGTTACACCTCTGAGTATCATTATAGAACTAACACCGTCAATATATGTTTCAATAAGATTCAAGATCAATGCCATGAATCAGAAATATATCATGAAAGACAATGAACGTAAGCTTTCTACATCTCGTTGGTTGGAATTATGATAAAAGAATGAAAGAAGGTGCCTTAACATATCTTTGTCACGACCCTATTTCACCAATTGTGAACACATCATGATGACACCTAATCTTCATGACCAGGTAAGCCTAACACATTGCAGAAGTAACAATGTTTGCGAAATTTGTAATCAAAAGCTAAATAACATGAGTAATGTATGCAGTTGCAACCTGGCACATACACTTTAATACTTTAAATTCTGAAACCATCCCAAAGACCCGGAAACCCACGGGCAACACAGGCTAAGAATAATACATAACACTGCTCTAATCATCCGGAAAGCCTATAACAAGGAAGAACAGAATAACATCTATCTAACTAAAGGGTAGAGTGAGAGGAAGACTCTCCGGTCTACGGACGCGGCAGATATACCTCAAGTATCTGAAATTCTCCCTGCAGCTACTGATAATGCGCCTGCGTAGAGGTACCTGGATTTGCACATGAAAAACATGTGCAGAAGGGGCGTGAGTACACCACAGTGGTACTCAGTAAGTGTCAAGCCTATCCTCGGTTGGGTAGTGACGAGGAAAGGTCAGAGCCCTACTGAGGCAAAAATAATATAGTAGCAAAGATATTAACAGTGTAGAAATCCGACGAAACTAATGAACCCATCAGTGTAATAAGACAACTCAATGAAATAATAATACTACAAAGACAAAATAGAAACGCAGAGTAAACACAGCTAAATTGCAACAAGAATGCCAACAAGGGTCTCCCAGGATACCGTCTTGTAACCCGACTGGTCTCTGAAAGATCCAATCTCACGAACTGCCTGGCTAAAGCCTGAACATCCATCGCCATAGGTCTCTCTGAGGCTGGTAAATATGCCAAACTCCCCAAACTCTCCGCCCGGCGACTCAAGGCATCGGCAACCACATTGGCCTTGCCCGGGTGATAAAGAATAGTAATATCATAATCCTTTAACAACTCTAACTATCTCCTCTGACACATATTCAGGTCCTTCTTCTTAAGCAAGTGTTGCAAACTCCGATGTTCAATGTAAATCTCACAAGGCACCCCATACAAATAATGACGCCAGATTTTCAAGGCGTGAACAATGGTAGCTAACTTAAGATCGTGGACAGGGTAGTTCTTTTCATGCACC
>MU771920.1:13690-29988 GCA_026770625.1 Nicotiana glauca | reverse complement strand
AACACTGACATCTCTCACATAAGCTAAATAAGCAGCACACCCCTTCTCAACCATACGTTGAGCTTTAAGGAAAGAAATAACCCTGCTGGGAGTATGATCTAAGGTACCACTCCACTCAATACGTGGAATACCTGGCATATCCAACGTCATGGTCTTGGCGTGACAATCAAGAATAGCATAATGGGGCGACAACCTGTCCATGCCCAGAATAATATCAAAGTCAACCATACAGAGTAATAATAGATCAGCCCTGGTCTCAAAACCACGAATAGTAACCAAACACCATCGGTACACGCGGTCCACAACAAGAGAATCTCTCACAAGAGTAGAAACATAAATGGGGGCACTCAAAGAATCCCGAGGCACACCCAAATGCGAAGCAAAATAAGAGGACACATATGAATAAGTGGAGCCGGGATCGAATAGAACCGATGCCTCTCTGCGAACAAACCAGAATAATACATGTAATGATAGAATCGGAGGCAACCGCCTCGGTGCGAGTAGGAATGCAATAATATCTAGCTCGGCCCCTCTCACGAGGGTGACCTTTATCTCCCCGGCCTTCGCCCCTGGTTGGCTGGGCAGGTGGGGCAGCCGTGGGAGCTGGAACCATAGCCTGAGAACCCTGAGAAGCACGAGGTGGATGAGCAGTCTGTGAAGATGCACCCCTACCAAGTATGGGGCAGTCCCTAAACAAATGACGTGTGTCGCTACACTCGAAGCAAGCTCTGGGAGGACGTGGTGGCTGTGACTGACTGGGGCTAGGTCCGCTAGACTGACCTCTAGAGGCACCCTGCGCAGGAGGCGCGCTAGAAACTGGGGGTGCATAATAAGGCTCATGAGGTGCTTGTGGAGCTGGAGTACTACCGGCTGCTGACAAGGCTGAATGAACAGGGCAAACAGAATAACCCCTACCATAACATCCGGATGATGAAGTACGGGCACCAGAGTAATGAACCGACTCTCGAGACCTCTTCGCCTCCCTCTCCTCTCGCTCCCAAGCGAGCATACCCTCAATCCGTCTTGCAATGCCCACTACCTGCTGGTAGGGAATATCCATCTCTAACTCTCGGGCCATGCTGGACCGGATGGGCGGAATAAGACCCTCGATAAACCTCCGCACTCTCTCCCGAACTGTGGTGACCAAAGTCAGTGCATGTCTGGCCAACCTAGTGTAACAGATGGCATACTCTGAGACTGTCATAGCACCCTGGCACAAATGCTCAAACTCCGCGCTCCATGAATCCCTAAGGCTCTGGGGAACAAACTCCCTCATAAACATGTCTGAGAAGTGGGTCCAAGTCAGTGAGGCAGACTCGACTGGACTATCCAACTCATAAGTACGCCACCAATCATAGGCAGCTCCCCGAAGCTGAAAGGCGGTGAAAGAAACCCCACTAGACTCCACTATGCCCATAGTACGAAGAATTCGATGACACTCCTCCAAGAATCCCAAGGCGTCATCTGAAGCTGGGCCAATGAACACTGGGGGATCATATTTCTTGAACCTCTCTAGCCTGCACTGCTTGTCCTCTAAGACAGTTGACCCATCCCCGGGTACAGGCGGTACAGGAATAACCTATGGAACCTGCTCCATCGGCACTCTCTGCTTAGGAGTGCGGGCTGCAGGAGTCTGGCCCCCTCCCCCGGCCTAAGATGTGGTTGCAGCAAGGGGAAGCAACCCCGCCTGAGCCAAAGTAGTGTACATGCTCATGAACTGAGCCAGGGTCTCCTGGAGCACTGGAGTAGTAGTAGTTGTAGTATGTGTACCAGGTGCCTGTGCTCCAACTGGATCTGCTGGTGGTACCTCAGCGGCAGCGCACGCGGGTGCTGTGGCTGCACCTCGGGCACATCCTCGACCTCTAACCCGGCCCCGGCCTCTGACGGCGGCAGCAGGGGGCACGGGTGCTTGGTCCTCTCGTGTAGCATGTGTCCTCACCATATGTGAGAGAATAGAAGATAGAAGTTTAGAATTGGTGTCAAAATATCGCACGACAAGGAATTCAAAAGAAATGAGGATTTTCCTAAACAGTTACATAGCCTCTCATAGATAAATACGGACGTCTCCATACCGATCAGCGAGACTCTAATAAACCGGCTTGTGTCCCATGACTCCGATGAACCAGGAGCTCTGATACCATCTTGTCATGACCCTAGTTCACCAATTGTGAATACGTCATGACGGCACCCAGTCTTCGCGACCAGGTAAGCCTAACACATTGCGAAAGTAATAATATTTGCAAAATTTATAATCAAAACTAAATAACATGAATAATATATACAATTTCCTCCTGGCACATACACTTTAACACTTTAAAACCTACGAAACTATCCCAAAGACCCGGAAACCCACGGGCAACACAGACTAAGAATGAAACATAATACTGCTATAATCATCCGGAAGTGTCTATATCAAGGAAAACTGAATATAATATAGCTAATTATAAGGTAGAGTGAGAGGGAGACTCTTTGGTCTGCGGACGCGGCAGATATACCTCAAGTCTCCAAAAATGCTCCTACAGCAACAGGTAGTGTGCCTGCGTAGAGGTACCTGGATCTGCAGATGAAAAACATGCGCAAAAGAGGCATGAGTACACCACAGCGGTACTCAGTAAGTTCCAAGCCTAACCTCGGTTGGGTAGTGACGAGGAAAGGTCAGGGGCCTACTGAGACAGAATAATAAAATAGCAAAATATTAACGGTATTGAAGTCTGATGAAAACTAAGGAACACAGCAGTGTGATAAGACAGTTCAACAAAATACAATACTACAAGACCAAACAGAAGCACAGAGTACACACAGCTAAATTTCAAGAATACCGACGAGGGTATCCCAGGATACCGTCCTATAGCCCTTTTCTCAATTGTCCAATGGATCTCCCGGGATACCGTCCCGTAGTCCAATTCTCATATCAATATCAAGGATCTCCCGGGATACCGTCCCGTAGTCCAATTATCAGTGTGCAGGGGATCTCCCGGGATACCGTCCCGTAGTCCCAAAATAAAAGTGCAGGGGAATCTCCCGGGATACCATCCCGTAGTCCCAAAATAAAAGTGCAGGGGGATCTCTCGGGAATTAAACCCGTAGCCCTAAAGTAAATATGTCAGGGGATCTCTCGAAAATCAAACCCGTAGTCCCAAAGTAAATGCGCAACCAACATCAGAGAGATATTCAGAAATTGAAGTGCAACAATACAAGGCAACAAATAATACTGGCCTACATGCTCCACGTAATCACAGTTAAGACAATTTAAACAAATAGGCAACTTGGATCAATTAAACATGCTCTTCTACGCTAGCACATGCTATAATAGCAAATAAGGTAAAGCCAATATGAAAGAAAATCCAAATTAAGTATTTAAGTAAAAATCCAGGTTTCAACAATTACTTCAAGAACGCTCTCGTCACCTCACGTACAAGGCATTCAATTACCAATTATCACATCCTAAGGGACGAAGTCCCCCACACAAGATTAGGCAAGCCACTTACCTCGAACCGGTGCGAAATCAACTAGGGAATGATGCCCTTGCCACGAGTATCCGACTCCAAATGGCCCAAATATATTCGATTCAATTAAAAATCGTAAATAATATTGTAAACAACTGATTCCACTACTGAAATTAAAGCTAGGGCGCGAAAATAGGTAAAATTACCAAAACGCCCCTCCAGCCAATGTCTCGGAATCGAATAATTATCATATTTTCAGAACCTTCGTACTCTCACGAGTCTAACCATAAAAAAATTTCCCAAATCGGAGGTCAAATGCCCTCTCAAAATCACAAAATTAAGCCTAAGAAGTTTCACCCATTTTTCTCAATTTTAGACCTTGAATTTGAATTCTAATGGTTGATTTAGCTAGGAAATGATGGAATATAGCCAGAAGGGATCAAAGCAACGTTACCCAATGATCCTCTCTTCAAAATCCACTCAAAATCGCCTTCTCCCGAGCCCTCAATTGATTTTTCTAACTTTGAAATAAACCCTCGGATTTTCCCTTTTTCAGACCAGTGTTTTCCGTTTTTGCGGCACAGGGACCGCTTCTGCGGTCCCGCTTTTGCGGTGAGACTAACATCTTTTGCGGTTCAACTTAAGGGGGCAGTGTCCACTTTTGCGGACTCAAAATCGCATATGCGATTCCGCTTACGCGAGAAGGAGACCGCATCTGCGGTTCTCCTGGGATGGGGAAATTCCGCTTATTCGAAGAAATGGCCGCTTATGCAGCTCTGCGTCTGCAGTGAGAAAACCGCTTCTGCGGCTCCAGGACCGCAGACGCGAAAATACCAGAAGCCTGCTGCAACCTTTTCCTCCTAACTCCAAACTTTGCCCGTTGAGCATCCGAAATTATCCCGAGACCCCCCGGGACTCCAACCAAAAGCACCAATACCACCTAATAGCTTATTCGAACTTGTACCAATCCTCAAAACACGTCAAACAACCCCGGAAACCCGATTAAATCGAGTATTCAAGCATAAGAACTTCAAATTCTATCAAAATACGCTTTCGATCAAAAACCTAACCAAACCTCGCCCGAATGACCTAAAATTTTGCACGTACATCCGAAACATGACGGAGCTATAGCAACTTTCGCAGTCCAAATCCGACCCCCGGATCAAAAACTCACTATCGGACCAGAAATTCCAAAAATTCAAACTTCGGCATTTCAAGCCTAAATGAGCTACGGACCTCCAAATAACATTCCGAACACGCACCCAACCCCAAAATCACCTAACGGAGCTAATGGAACCATCGTATTCCCATTCCGAGGTCATCTTCATACTGTTCCGAATACGGACCATTTTTCAACTCTTAAGCTCTCATTTAGGGACAAAGTGCCTCAAAACACTCGGAATCCTAATACCGAACGTCCCGGCAAACCAAAATAGCAGAATTGAACTTAGGGAAAGCAGTTAATGGGGGATCGGGGCGTAATTTCCAAAAATGATTGGTCGGGTCGTTACATACACTTTTGAAATAAACCCTTGGATTTTCCTAGGGACCGCTTTTGCGGTACGACTTTTGCGGAAGAATCAACCACTTTTGCGATTCAACTAATGGGACCAAAGTCCGCTTCTACGGACTAGTAACCGCATTTGCGCTTCCGCTTATGCGGAAAGGAGACCGCTTCTGCGGTTCTCCTGAGGTGGGGCCAATTTCGCTTATGCGGTGACATAGCCGCTCATGCGGCGCCGCTTCTGCGGTTCTCAAGCCGCAGAAGCGGAAATAGCATAAGAAATAATATCAGCTGCAACCAAACTTAGAAATTTACCCTGTTAGCCATCCGAAATCATCCTGAGGCCCTCGAGACCTCAACCAAAAGCATCAATACCACCTGATACCTTATTCGAACTTGTACCAATCCTCAAAACATCTCAAACAACACCAGAAACTCAATTAAATCAAGGATTCAAGCCTAAGAACTTCAAATTCATCCAAAATACGCTTTCGATCAAAAACCTAACCCAACCTCATCCGAACGACCTAAAATTTTGCACACACATCCCAAATGACATGATGGAGCTATAGCATCTTCTGGAATTCAAATCCGACCCTCGGATCAAAAACTCACTATTGGACCGGAAACTTCAAAAATTCAAACTTCGGAATTTCAAGCCTAAATGAGCTACGGACCTCCAAATTACATTTCGAACACGCTCCCAACCCCGAAATCACCTAACGGAGCTAACGAAACCATCAAATTTCCATTTCGAGGTTGTCTTCACACTGTTCCGACTACGGACCATTTTCCAACTCTTGAGCTCTCATTTAGGGACTAAGTGTCCCAAGACACTCCGAATCCTAATACCGAACGTCGCGGCAAACCAAAATAGCAGAAATGAGCTGAGGGAAAGCAGTTAATGGGTGATCGGGGCGTAAATTCCAAAAACGACCGGCCGGGTCGTTACAATCTTATACCAAACTCCTTTCATAAAAACCAACACTTCCTCGATGCTGAACCTACAAGCATAAATCAGGGTGCTTGCGTTACTACAACTCACTCAACGATGAATAATAAACAGTAAACTCATCCTATATGAATTTGGAAAATATTTCCCCTAAAAAATTCCTCTTCCATCCAACTCAAATTAGCATTAAAACAGTAGGAAAAATATCAATAATAATATACTGATATACTCCAATAAAATTATATGAAAACTTAGCTCAAAATCCTTCAAAAATTGGACACGCGCACAAACAACTCAGACATACTTCCAACAAAAGTTTAACGTGTTTTCCTTCAAATTCTAGCCTTGTTGTGGACTATAAATTACTCAACCCAAGTAGAGTGGTGAAGAACATACCTTATGTAACATAAATCCCCAATTTACAGATCTTACTTCTTTGCTATGTCTTCCTCAATCAGCCACAAAGAGAGAAAGAGGCACATTATCGACTAGTTCGGGCTCCTAAGGCTTGAATCCACTGGTTACACCTTCTCTACCTTTGATCTGGCTTCCAAAGGCTAAGGATATGTTTATAAGGTCTAGAGAGAGTTTTTGGTCTGATTAGGCTGAAAAATGAGACTTGGAGACGAAGGCCACCACTTTATATAACAAGATAATCCTCCACCGATTTTGTAGGTCCCAAAGGAAGCTGCTTGCACAGTCTAGCAAAAATTATAAATATCTCTCTACTCCGATATCGTATCGACGAACAATTTAGTATTTCGGAAGCTAGACTTGTAGATCTTCAATTTCACAATTGAATTACTATGTAGTTTAAGTATATCGGGAGAAAATCCCAGTGGCATTAGACCCTAGTTTCAGTAATATTATGAACGAAACTTGCAACAACTTTTTCTGGCTTTTGTTTTACAACATGTTTGACATAAGATCTTAACATACGAATATTGTACGATTCAATTACCTTAAAATATGACCTCCTTAGAATATTAATGACTCCTAGTTTTACTCTGAAAGCACATGTTATAACATCTTTGGTTCATTTAACCTTCAACCTTTATGATAATTTTTTAAAACTTGTTTTAACCCATCATTATCTATGTAAAGGTCCTTCAACTCTCTGTCTCATATTGATTCACTTAAGAAGAATCATAATATGAAAGTCCAAAGTGTAATACTTAAGTTCATGAATTCTAACTTTCGACCAAAAGTGCCGAATCAACCCTGTGCCACCCGAGATCCAAAATGAACGCGCTTACAAGTCCAAAATGATAATACAACCTATTAGAACCTTCAAATTATAATTTATGCTCTTTTACCATAGTGTTGAATTTTGTCAATGTTTCTTAACGTAAAGCCTATAGTTGAAAAATAATTGTTCCAAATCATTGATGAACCTCTAGGAACTCAAACCAACTATTCATGCAAGTCATATAATAACACATGAATCTACTCGATGTCTCAAATTTACAAAACAGGATGCTAAAATTTTAAAAAACCGATTGGATCGTTGAACATATATATCTTATTCTTATTACATTTGAGATTGTTGGAGCGGTGAGCTATTAGGACATGTGAACTCATGTTCTTGTTGAGGCATCATTTAGGACATGTTATACATATTCTAGTTATAACTTATGGATCTACATTCCTATTATGTGTGGATTATGATCCATCCCTCATGAGTTACCCTCCCATATTTCTTTCTTAATGGCGTACAAGCAGGTTTGATTATGATCTCAGTTGGTGAGTTTGAGCATAAAGGTGGAAGCTTTAAATATTTTAAGTGTTCCATTGTGCTACTCTGTGCATTCTTAAATGCTTTCCTGGTGTATATCATCTAAATATACTGATTTAATGCATCCCTTATGTGCATTGGACTTGTTTAGCCGAGATAGAGTATTGTAAGTGTTTAACCAAAAAATATAACTTTGATCAAACTTACGAATATATGAAAATACGGGTTACTGATAATCAGAAGAAAAGATGTAGATAGACTTTTGAGAAGGAAAATAGTATGAAAGCAAGTAAATCAAGTATATTTCAATATTTCGATGTGTCTTACAATTGATAACTCTTCCTTCTTTTATAGCCTTTTTAGGAACATGAGTTTCACCTTAGCCGTAATGAGGCAATAATGAGCAATAAATGTCATTTAATGATACGTTACATAAATCAAAGAAAATATTCCGTGACGTTCTTGGTATTTAAGATGTAATATATATTGTATCTGGTCCCTCATAGGTTATCTGGTTCATACCCTTGGATCTTTGTGCTTTAAATGACATGAATAGGTGCGGGCTCTGCATCTCCTGAGTAGTTGCCCATGCCTTTTCCAATGTCTTTGCTCACACCTGTTATTGCCCGTGTCTCTTAATTAGTTTTGCTCTTTTTGACAATTTGACCATTCCACGTGTCATAAAACGTCATCTGCAATATAAAAAAACTTTATTTTTCCCAATACAGATAGTCCCCCCACTTTCTATTTATTTATCAATTAAATATTTGGAAAGTGGATCTTCATTAAAAAGGGAATTTTTGCCATAATTAATGTTATGACAGTGTTTACGCTTCAATTGTCTCTTCTATTTAATGCACCGTATACGTGTCACCTTCTCATTAGTTCTGCGATTTTGCAGCCTTTTTCTAAGGCTTCTTCAACTCCACTATCCAAGAAGTGATAGTTACCTTTATTATAGGCTTTCCATCATTACACTTCTTAATTCTTGACGGTTGAGTTTATATATATAAACTTAACCCTTTTTCCTTTGTCTTCTTCTTCACAAGCTTTTTATCAAATTTCTCACTATTTACTCTTGTACACTTCTTCTTCAGTTCAATGTTGTCTTCGAATCCCAACCCTAAGAGAGTCTGAATTCTTGATAGTTTCCCCAATGCTCCTGTAAGACACAGAAGAGGTAGATGAGGTATGCTTCATAGCATAGGGTCAGTTTGTGGTGGTACCTCTGGTTCCATAACTCCTTCTTCTAGTTCCGACATGATTTCTAGAGGTTCCCTTTCTAATAGATCCTCTTCTAAAGGCAAAGAATCTTCTGAGTCTATTCAAGAACCTCTGGTTGAAGAAATAGTGCCAACTGACTTATTCTTCGAACATGACAAAGAATCCCTTCGTGACCAAGTAATTAAATTAGAGAGAGCTGACAAATATCCCTCTTTAAATACTGAACCTTTGATTCATAATGTTCGAAGAGATTGTCGCTGGAGAGATGACCTCCATATAGTTATTCCTAACCCACGCCAAAGAATATCTTCTTATAGGGTTGGTTTTTCTTTTGTTTATACTTATCCCTTTTTTTGGGATTTATTCCTGCTATTGACCCAGTCATACTCGATTTTTGTCATTTTTTCAAAATTTGTTTGGCTCAAATTGGCCCCCTCGTATGGAGAGCAGTAGCTTGTTTGAGATATGTGTCGGCCAAGGCTGATGTTGATTTCACTTTCCCTCATCTAATTCATAATTTATCATCCCAAGTTATTCCGCAATGGTGTCGTTACCCTATCTGCAAGAATTAAGTGGGTTTTGGTAAACCCTAAAGATAATAACGAACGTGGTTGGTACACCCGGTTTGTTGCGGTACCCACAATTAGTTTGGTAGGCGAATCAAATATTCCTTTTCGTGAGAAATGGCATTTTGCACGTAAGTATTTCTTCCTTGCCATATCTGCTTTCGTTATTTCAACTCTTTTCCTAATTTCATTTTTTTTTTGCTTTTTCATAGCAACCATGGGAGATGTGGAACCCGTTCCTAATTTTCGTGGTTGGGTAGATGCTGTTTTGAAAGCCGTGCCTATGGAGGCACGAACTTGGAAGTCTATTTCCACCAAACATAGTTGGAAAGTGAAAACTCACGGTATACATCCCTTGTTGCTTCTAGTGTGTTAAATTCTTTTCCCCCTTTTAACTTTTTTATCCTTCTTTTTGTCAGGATTTGCTATTCGAGGGATGTCGGCTGAAGTAGCTATTGCCCTTCGAGCTTCTGTCAATATCCCTCTTTCTTTGGAGAGAACACAGGCCACGATGTCAAAGAGGAAAGTTGTTGAAGAGGATTCTGACGATGATGAGGATGAAGATACCTCTTTGACGGCTCGGCCTAGAACCAGAAGACACGTTGTTTCTGAGGATGAAGTTGAAATCTCTCCAGACCGTACCTCTGAACCTGTTACCATTACTTCCAATGAAGAAACCGTTCCAAGGGACACCCCTGAATCCACTTAACGCCTCTTTATTGAGGGTTTCGAAAGTGGTGAATTAGGTCTTTTTTTAGATGAAATTCCTCTTTCATCCTCCGTTCCTATTCCTTCTGTTCCTCCTTTGGTTTCAAGTGATTTCATACCCAATTTGTTTGTTCCTGCCTCTTTGCCAATTTCTGCTCCCTTACCTGCCTCGACTCCTTCGACTCCTGTTATTTTCACCTCTTCTACCGTTCCTCCTTCTACAGTTCCCCCTTCCTCTGTTCAACATGCAGAGGAGAGTTCCACTAATATAAGTATGGCTATGAGGAGTGTAACACTTGAGGTTCCTGCTAATAACAGACTTTTAGGAAGTCTAGTGGGGCAGATGTCTGGCTTGAACCCTTAATTGGAGATATTGAGAAAAAGAAGATGGACAGTCACAGTTGTCTAACTTTGATGAATGACATAGTTCATTGTGCATTAAAGGTATTCTCCCTTTACTTTTTTAATAAGTTTTTTCTTTTATTTCTCACTTTCATGAGTTGTTTTTGTAGGCTAACCTCATTGGTACGGAATTGTGGGAGAATTTCTCTTTTAAAAAAGAAAGCTCGTGAGTCTGATCAGACTTTTCTCGAGGCTAGAGGATAGCCAGAGAAGCCCAGATGGAGGCAACCAATTAGAAAGAACAGTTTAAAAATGCTCAGGAAAAGATAAAAGAATTGCAAGAGAGCAACCGTGACCTAGAATAGCAAAAGCAAATTTTGACTTCTGAATTAGCGGGAGCTAAGGCTTCTTCTAGTAAAGCTGAGAAGGATAAAGAGCGCCTTGAATGTTCTTTTTCAGAACAATTATCAAATTCAAGCGAAGAAATTAGAGAACTTAAGGTGCCGTTGAGCAAGAAAGAAGAGTACGCGGGAGAGCTAGTTCAAAACATGTCTCAAGCTCAGGCTGACTTGCAAACCTCCTCTAATAAGGTTCGTGCCTTTGAGAATTCCCATGCCTCCCTTGAAGCTACCCTTGATTCCACTTTGGCTGAGAATCAAGTGTTAAAGAATAATCTTGCTATATGGGAAACAGATTATGAGCTTCTTGAGGAGAATTTTAACACAGAGGTGAGCTGGGCCTTTTTAAACTCTCGTCGTGATGCTTTAACTGAGGCCAGTCAAGAAAACTTTGATTTAGAATCGGAATTGGCCAAGGTTTTGAAAACCATTGAAATGACTCAACAACCACTTGACTTTCCTTCTCCAGTAGATGAAGTTCCCGTAGCTGAAGAACCTTTAAATGAATGAGCCGCTTCTGTGGTTGTTGAAGTTGAAAATGTTGCAATTCCAAATCCCGAGGGTGAAACTTCAATGATACAGTCCATGGAAGCTGAAGCTCCCGTGACTCTTGCTTCCCTCGATGATCTTAACACTTCAGGCCCAACTGTTGCTGCTTCTTCAGAAATTGCTACCGTGCCTATGGTTGCTTCTGCAAGTGAGGTTGATATTGCAACTTCAGAGGTTCCAACCCCATCAGTGACAAATTGAATATGCTTTGGACTTTACTTTTTTTTTTTTTGATTGGTGGTTTTATCCCTTGGCATTTTTAAGGGATTTTTTTGGTCAAGTCCCCAGTTACCATAATGGGGCACTTGTAAAAATATTTTGCTTGACTAAGTTTTACTTAGACTTTTTTAATTGTGTTAAGAAGTTTTGTTGGTACTTCAATATGTTCTATTCTTCCCTTTTTCTTATCTATTTAGGACTTATAGAATAGTTTAGTATTTTTATCCTTTGGAAATGCTTTATGATTCTTCTCATGGATTATTAACATGCGGTTTATAAAAGAGGGCTCTTTTTATATGTCGACACTTAATGAAGAAGACGTCTCAACTTCATAATGGTGTTATAATATGACGAAAGAAATAGGAATACACATGTTTTGTATGAAATAACTTTGACAAGTTTTTATTCATGAACTTGAACAAGATTTTGAGTATTACATGTATTAAAGTACATATATATCTTTCTCGTAACTATTTTTCTTGTAACAGATTTTTACAAAATAAATATAATTCAGACAAGGTTTTCCCTTATAACCCGTTTCAGTATATAGTCATGACCCTATCTTCGTGTTTTAGGAAGGGTTCGAGAGGTGACTCTATTGTTCTCATGAGTTTGAGAGGTGACTCTGTTATTCTCATGGGAAAGAATACTATGATGTATGCTTATGCTGGGATTCCATAACTTCTGCTTGACACTTGTCTCTTTGTAGTTTGATTTACACATCTGCTTTCCGCACGTATCTGTTCTGTGTATAATATACAGTCCCCCAAGTGTTTGAGTGGTGAAGTATGAAGCCTCGAGCACTTGTTTTGTTTCTCTCAATTTGGTCATTTTCCTGAAACAGAAAAATATACGGGACTCGGAGGTGCGATTAGAGATGAAGACTGCCTAATCCGTGTGTATTTCCATCAGATTAATTGTAACCCTGGGCTGGGAATTTAAGAATATTCCATTATGTCGTTCAGGTCGTGACTCATCATTTGGCACGAGTTAGGGTTTTTACCTAGCATCTAAAATCGTTAGTAAAATTGTTAATAATTAAAAAATGAATTTTAACATAGCGATACCTGACTATGGATACTTTTTTCAAAAGTAGTATCTTTTTAGGTGGACAGCATTCCAATGTGAAGGTAAGAGCTTTCCATCCATTGTCTCCAACTCGTATGTTCCTTTTCCTGTAATGTCACGAACTCTCTAGGGTCATTCCCACGTTGGACTCAGCTTTCCTGAATTAGCAGCCTTTGTAGATTGGAACACCTTTTTAAGCACGAAGTCCCCAATTTTAAAGAATCTGAGGCGTGCTTTCCTGTTATAATATCGTTCAATTACTTGCTTTTGTGCCGCCATTCTTATTAATGCAGCTTCTCTTCTTCCCTCTAACAAATCAAGATTCACCTGCATCTCTTCATCATTTGATTCCTCCGTTGCTTGAACGTACCGTGTGCTTGGTTCTCCTATTTCTACTGGAATTAAGGCCTCCGCACCACAAACCATTGAAAATGGGGTTTCTACCGTGCTTGTTTTTGTCGTTGTACGAGAAGCCCATAATACCCCAGGTAATACCTCGGGCCAATTACCTTTTGAATCCTGTAACCTTTTCTTCAAATTGTTGATTATAACCTTATTTGTGGATTCTGCTTGTCCATTACCCACTGGATGATATGGTGTAGATGTTATCCTTTTAATCTGCTAACTTTGAAAAAATTCTGTGATTTGGGCTCCTATGAATTGCGGTCCATTATCACACACGATTTCCTTTGGTACCCCAAAACGACATATTATATTTCTCCAAATGAAGTCTTTAACTTCTTTCTCTCGCACCTGTTTAAATGCACCTGCTTCTACCCATTTAGTGAAGTAATCTGTAAGTACAAGTAGAAACTTTACCTGACCTTTTGCTTGTGGTAATGGACCTACGATATCCATTCCCCATTTCATAAAGGGCCACGGAGCTATGAAAGGGTGGAGTAACTCAGGTGGTCTATGCATATTATTGCCATATCTTTGACATTTATCACATTTAGACACGAAATCGTTAGCTTCCTCTTCCATCTTGGTCCAATAATATCCTACTCGGATCAGTGTTTTTACTAGCGACCTACCACCTGCGTGATTTCTGCAATGTCCTTCATGAATTTCCCTCATCACATATTCTATTTGAGAAGGTACGAGACACCTTTCTAATGGTCCACCGAACATCTTTCGATAAAGATTCCCTTGATGCAAACAATAACGAGCAGCTTTCTTGCGAAGTGCATGAGCCTTTCTTTTCTCAATAGGTACGGTTCCATGCTATAAAAAAGCAACAATTTTGTTTCTCCAATCCCAGGTTAAATGATTAAAATTTACCTCATTTTTATTAGGTTCGAGAGATGAATGTAATAAATGTATGATTGAGGCATTCGCATCACTTGCTACATTAGTTGGGATGCAAGATTAGCTAATGCGTCTGCTTCACCATTTTCATCCCTTTGAATTTATACAATTTCCATGTTTGGAATTATTTAATCAATTCCCGCACCTTTTCTAAATACTGTTGCATCCTGGCTTCCCTGGCTATAAAAATCCCCAGTATTTGATTAACCACGAGTTGTGAATCACTTTTGATCATTATCTGATTTATCCAAAGTTCTCGTGCCAATTCCAATCCTGCAATCATAGCTTCATACTCTGTTTCATTGTTAGTCATTGAAATACATTTAATTGCATGTCTAATAGTTTCACCTGTGGGTGGCACTAAGACAATACCTAACCCTGATCCATTTACATTAGATGACCCATCAGTAAATAATGTCCATGTACCTGGATTTGCTCCATTGAGTACTTGAACTTCTTTATCGGCTTCGAACTGTATCCCCTAGCTGAAATCTGCCACAAAATCAGCTAATACTTGGGATTTTATTGCTGTTCCGGGCAAGTATGTGATTTTATACTCACTTAATTCTATAGCCCACATGGCTAATCTACTTGACAATTCATGTTTATGTAATATACTTCGTAATGGATATGCAGTTACCACAACAATGGGATGACATTTAAAGTATGGTCTTAATTTTCTAGATACCATAATTAAAGCAAGTGCTAGCTTTTCCAGCTGTGGATACCGTGTTTCTGCATCTAATAGAGATTTACTAACATAATAAATAGGAGATTGCTTACCTTGTTCTTCACGAACCAAAACTGCACTTACCACTACTTCTGAAACTGCAAGATAGATGAACAATTTTTCCCCTACCTTTGGTTTTGCCAGTAAATGTGGGTTTGATAAGTAAGTTTTCAAATTCCTGATTGCCTGTTGACACTCCTCATCCCACTCAAAACTTTCCCACTTTTTAAGAATAGAGAAAAATTTAAAGTATTTTTCTGAAGATTTAGAAATAAACCTGCCTAAAGCTGCGATTCTTCCCGTTAATCTCTTCACCTCCTTTTTGTTTGAAAGTACATCAGGGATTTCTTCGATAGCTTTAATCTGCGCGGGGTTTACCTCGATACCCAGTTAGAGACAAGAAATCCTAAAAAATTCCCTGATGCCGCACCAAATGCACATTTTTCTGGATTCAACTTCATATTATATTTTCGCAAAATTTTGAATGTTTCAGATAAATGCGATATATGATCTTCTGAATGCTGCATTTTAGCTAACATGTCATCTATATAAACCTCCATGGTTTTACCTAAATGTTCTTGGAACATTTGAGTCACTAACCTCTGATAAGTCGCACCTGCATTCTTAAGACCAAAAGGCATTACCTTATAACAATAAGTCCCCCTGTCTGTTATGAAAGAAGTTTTTTCTTCATCTTCTGGATCCATTTTGATTTGGTTATAGCCTGAATATGCATCTAAAAAACTTAAAAGCTCATGTCCCGCAACAGCATGAATTAACTGGTCTATATGTGGCAGAGGAAAAGAATCTTTTGGACAAGCTTTATTAAGGTCCGTGTAATCTACACAGACTCGCCACTTACCATTCTTTTTTGGTACCACGACAGTGTTAGCTAACCAGTCAGGGTACTTTACCTCACAAATCGAACATATTTTGAGTAATTTTTGAACTTCTTCGTGAATCACCTTATTTTTTAATGTTCCTTGCTTTCTTTTCTTTTGCTTAACTCGAGGATAAGATGGATCTTCATTTAATTTATGAGTCATCACCTCCGATGGTATCCCTGTCATATCAGAGTGGGACCAAGCAAAACAATCTGCGTTAGCTTTTAAAAATTCAATTAGTTTACGTTTTACCTCAGGGCTAAGGTTGGCTCCAATATACACTTTCCTCTCAGGCCAGTGTATGAACAGAATTACTTCTTCTAACTCCTCAATGGTTGTTTTGATATTATCATTTTCCTCCGGTTCTTGAATAGTATCAGGTCTCGAGTCCATATCTATCTGATTTTGTTCAGTTGGGGCTAATACCGCACCTCCTCCAATTGAATTCTGTAATTTCTATTTGTCTTCATCCCTGTTGGTTAGATTTGCAATATAATTGATGCTTCTTGAGGCCTGTTGATCGCCTCTGATTTGACATATTCCCATGGTGAGGGAATTTTAACAACTTGATGTAATGTTGATGGTACAACATCCATGTCATGAATCCATGGCCTTCCCAAGATAGCGTTATAAGCCATTTCCATATCTACAACTTGAAATTTGGT
>MU771917.1:95890-118534 GCA_026770625.1 Nicotiana glauca | reverse complement strand
TAAATAACTAATCTCGTTCCGACTGTCCTTAAATTGGAAAAACTCCTTATTATACTCATTCGTCGGGTGTAACCTGTAAAAAAGGGAGGTGTGACACCACGTCCTTTGCCTCAGTGATGATATTTGTTTGCCAAGTCATGAATGATTTAGATCAGTTGCAAAGGGGTCTCCCACGCAGGACTGCGGCGATGCCGAATGATGCTCCGCGGGCCCCAGGATTTGAAGCATTGATGTATTCTTAGTTAATCGAGTCTGTATTTTGCTTTTGAGCCATATTTTTGTAATTTCCTTTTCAAGAAAAGAAAAACAAAAAGTCTAGTAGCTTTTGTAACTGCAGTTGTTATCAATGAAAAATTGAAAATTTCCAAAATTATTTTCTTACTTTTGCATTTATTTGCAAGAACTACGCTTGGTCTGATTCATGCGGAGTCATGATACGTAGGCAATCTACATAAGATTCAACTGTAATCCTAGGAAAAACATAAAAAAAGATAAATAAAAGGAAAAAACAAAAGAGAAAGAAATGCAAAAGAAGAAAATAAGGCATTGAGAGGAAAATCCATGGCCAAAGAAAAGAAAAAGAACAAAATGGAAATGGAGAAGCAGGAAAAGAAAATGAGAAAAACAAAACAAAAGAGAAATAAAATGGAAAAGGAATAAGAGGAAAAGTCGGGATGACGCATGCAACCGAAGTAAACATATCCATTTAACTGTATAGGTGCATCACACTCCAATGTGCAGTTACCTATCTGTTACTTGTTTCATATTAACCGTTTGTTGCTGTCAATTCCAGCTAGGTATTTTAGAAACTGTGGTTGGTTTGTGGT
Organism: Nicotiana glauca; assembly: GCA_026770625.1. Classification (NCBI taxonomy): domain Eukaryota; kingdom Viridiplantae; phylum Streptophyta; class Magnoliopsida; order Solanales; family Solanaceae; genus Nicotiana; species Nicotiana glauca. The sequence goes on along the minus strand of MU771917.1, from coordinate 117,707 downwards.
AAAACGGCCTTGCATCAATACTTCACCAGATCCAAAGGAAAAATAGAGATGTCATCTGAAACGACCTTGCCTGCAGTCCCCATACCTGAAGATAGCTTAATCTCTAGGATCCCGGCCTCTGAATCCTATACATCTGAAGAAAATTGGATCTTTTGCTTGCGCTTGATGGAAATGTGAGATGCTTGGAATAACGAAAAGGATCCCACAAGCACTATCCCCGAATTCCCGGAGTTGTTCCCTAGATCTGGAGGTGCTACCACGGTCCCTATCAGCCGCCCAAATATTCCTCTGGGGCAACCTACTATGACTGTTAACTTCTTCGAAACACCCTCTGAGGATCATCCCCAAGTGTTCCCATCTGGGATTGCTCCCAACATCTTTACAGCTCCACCATCATCTGCAACCACCCAACCATCGCTACCAAAACATGCTTTTGACCCTTCGGTCTTCGCATTTCAGAATCCAGTTTTTCAGGCCGACCTTCCTCACTATCCTCAATATGCATACTCCTGACCACCATATGACATCACACCGGGGCAGGACAAAACCCCCCAAAGCCCCAGAGCAGGATGAAATGACAAAAAGAATGAGGAGTTTAGAGCAGAGTCTGAAAAATATTCAAGGTTTAAGCGGGCAGAAGAGTGTCTCTTACAATGATTTGTGCATGTTCCTTCACGTGCACCTGCCGATGGGATTCAAGACGCCAAAGTTCAAAAAGTATGATGGACATGGCGATCCCATTGCTCACCTCAAAAAGTATTGCAATCAATTGTGTGGAGCTGGTGGAAAAGAAGAGTTACTAATGGCTTACTTTGGAGAAAGTTTGGTGGGCATAGCGTCAGAGTGGTACATGGATCAGGACATATCTCGATGGCATATCTGGGATGACCTTGCTAGAAATTTTGTTCGACAATTTCAGTACAATATAGACATTGCGCCAGACAGGAACTCCTTGGAAAACCTAAAGAAAAAGCCCTCAGAGAGTTTTCGCGAATATGCAATCAAGTGGCGTGAATAGGCGTCAAGGGTGAAGCCTCCAATGGACGAGGTTGAGATGGTCACTGTCTTCTTACAGGCTCAGGAAGCAGATTATTTCCAAAACATGATGTCCGCTACGGGTAAGCCTTTTGCAAAGGCAATAAAAATCGGAGAAATGGTAGGGAATGGGCTAAAAACATGCAGAATCTTGAGCCAATCAGCCATAAGGGCAACCTCCCAAGCCATCCAAGGCGGGTCTGGAGGAATGGCTAAGGGCAAGAAGAAAGAAGAAACAGTGATGGCGGCATCGGGCGGAAGAAGGTACCGGGCTCCTAGACCGGTATTTTCAGAAAGAGCCCCCCAGCACTATTACCCTCACACAGATATGACTTATGCTCATCCACCTTATGCGGTAATGAATGATCAACCTTTCGGCTGCCCGCAACCACAAGCTAACCGAAACCCACCTCTATTCCAGAGAAACCAGCCACCTTAACAAAACCAATATAACCACCGACCACCACCAAATAACTTCCACCCTCGGGAACCACCTAGACGACAAACTTTTACTCCAATCGGTGAACCCTACTCAACCTTGTTCCCTAAGCTTGTCCAGATGAATTTGCTGCAACCCATACCCCTAAACGGGCAAAACCCGAAATCACCATCATATCAGCGGGGTGTCAGGTATTCATACCATTCAGGGGTAGAAGGCCATTATACCGATAACTGCTGGACATTGAAAAAAGTTGTGGAAGATTTGATCGAACAAGGGAAAATAGTGTTGAGGGATGAAGAAGTCCCGATTGGTACCAATAACCCTCTGCCCGCACACAATAACGGGCCGGTAATCGGTATGATTTGTGAAGACCGAGACTTTAACCCGGCTCTGAAAGCCATAATTGCTATTGTCAATGCCGAAAGGAAACCCAAGGTAGCCTCGAAGCAAGGAAAAGAGGAGAAGAAGAATAAAGCTGTCAACGTTGAGCCTGAGGAGAAAACTGAGACAAAAGCAAAGCCGGTGCCTCCTAAATACGAGGTTCTTTATGTGCCGCGAGGTCGTCAAGACAAACCACTAGTTGTGAGCACTCCGAGGAAGTATGAAGTGAAGAAAGGGACACAGATGTATGTACCGAAAGGAGCCTATGTGATGCGGGGGACAATTAAACCGCCTCGGCTGAGTGAGCCAGTGGTTATTGGACGTACACCACAGAACCCCATGACTGACCCCTCTGCAGTGCCGTGGAACTACCGACAAACAATGGTTACATACAAAGGCAAGGAAATCTCTGGAGAACTGCCAGGAACAGTCCCTGTTGAAAAATATTTAGATATACAAGAGATAAATAGCACCACATGAAAGAATTTTCCATCTAAGAAGTCGGTGAGCGTTGAAGAAGCAGAGACATTCTTTTAGAAAATGAAAATGCCAGACTATGAAACGGTAGACCAATTAAGAAAGTGTCCTGAGCAAGTGTCACTGCTGTCACTAGTGACCAAATATGTTGAACATCAGAAGATCCTCATGAAAACTCCAAATGAGGCATATGTGACAGCCGAGACTTCGGTTGAACAAGTTGAAAGGATGACAGAAAGATTCTTCGTTATCAACCAACTCTCCTTCAGTAAAAGTGATTTGCCTCCAGAAGGAGCTGCCCACAATAAATCCTTGCACCTAACAGTCAAATGTGAAGGTTACTACGTTAAGCGGGTCATGGTGGACGGAGGCTCGGGGGTTGACATCTGCCCACTCTCCACTTTGCAAGGAATGGAAATAGGGATAGGAAGGATTCGTCCAAATAATGTTTGTGTGAGAGCCTTCGATGGTGTTAAAAGGGATACCATTGCGAAATTGATTTGATACTGACCATAGGCCCGGTGGATTTCGAGGTGACCTTCCAAGTCTTAGACATGGACACATCTTACAATTTTCTTTTGGGAAGACCTTGGATCCATGCTGCAGGAGTGGTTCCCTCAACCCTCCACCAGATGGTGAAATTTGAGGATGAAGATCAGGAGATCATGGTCCATGGGGAAGGTGAGCAATCCATATATCATGACCCATCTATCCCATGCCTGGAGGCGAAGGAGGGAAGTGAGCATATTGTCTATCAAGCCTTTGAAATCATGGTAGCTGATCAATATGAAGAAGGACATCCATGCCCCCAACCTTTCTTGTCCAATGCTTCGATCATGGTAGCCAAGGAAATGATTAGACACGGTTTCAAATCGGGGAAAGGATTGGGAAAAGCTTTGCAAGGAACAGCCGAACCGGTAACATTACCCGCAGCAAAAAAGTATTTCGGGATAGGCCTCCGCCCTACCCCGGATGATGAGAAATGGGCCGACGAAAGAAAGAAAGATGGATGGATTCTTCCGCAACCTTTGCCACATTTGTATGAGACCTTTGTCAAGCCTAAGTACGGCGAAGAAGAAGATAATAAGGTGTTTACGGCTGATGAAATAGAAGATATCTGTGAAGCTATGAGGCAAATGCTCTATGAAACCAACATGGTCCAGCCAGGGGAAGGGACTAGCACCGCTGAGGTTCTCTACATGGGACCAGACGCCAAACTCCAAAATTAGAAGGCTATGCCTTTCCCGATCAGGCGGGAGTCCCGGTAGACTAGCCTTGTCACCTTTGCTACATCTCGAGTTGTCTTAGGGTGTAACTCGGATGTTTCTTTTAATTTCTTGCCTTTTGAATTCATGAATGTAAACCTTGTTATCTTCCTAAAATTCCAAGAAATGAAATCAATATTTCATCGTCCATTTTCTCTTTAGTCTTTCTGATTTTTGTTATTTTTCCCTTTTATCTTTTCTTTTCAGTTATAATAATGCGACTTTAAATAACATGACATGCTTGCGAACTTCATGCCCAGACTCAAACACTCTGTCTAACTGTTAAATAATGAATTAAGAACCGGAATATGATGAAGAGGAGGCTTTTAGGGAAATAAACCGAGAATTGGAACAATTTGAGAACAAACCTAAGCCAAATCTGAATGACACTGAACCGGTTAATTTGGGAACTGCCGAAGAAATAAGAGAAACCAAAATAAGCGTCCACACAAATGAGAAAACTCGAGATGCAATAATCCAACTCTTGTTCGAGTTTAAAGATGTGTTTGCTTGGTCGTATGATGATATGTCAGGACTGAGTATGGATCTAGTGGTGCACAAACTGCCAATTTACCCCGATTGTCCCCCAGTGCAACAAAAGCAAAGGAAGTTTAAAACCGATATCAGTGATAAGATCAAAGAAGAAATCACAAAACAGCTGAAAGCAGGTGTAATCCGGGTAGTCCAATATACTACATGGTTAGCCAAATTGATTCCTGTGCCAAAGAAAGATGGGAAAACCCGGGTGTGTGTGGACTATAGAGATTTGAACAGGGCGAGCCCCAAAGATAATTTTCCATTGCCCAATATCCACATCCTTGTTGATAACTGCGCCAAACATGAAATACATTCCTTTGTGGATTGTTACGCCTGATATCACCAGGTGTTAATGGATGAAGAAGATGCCGAGAAGACAGCTTTCACTACACCCTGGGGCACTTACTGCTATCGGGTCATGCCATTTGGGCTGAAGAATGCTGGGGAAACCTACATGAGAGCCATGACCGCCATTTTCCATGACATGATGCACCAAGAGATACAGGTGTATGTGGATGACGTAATCATCAAGTCCCGAACTCAGAGTGACCACGTTCGAGATTTGAGAAAGTTCTTTGAACGGCTACGCAAGTATGATTTGAAGCTGAATCCGGCAAAATGTGCCTTTGGAGTTCCATCAGGCAAGCTCCTGGGCTTCATAGTCAGTAGAAGAGGTATCGAGTTAGATCCAACAAAGATAAAAGCTATTCGAGATCTACCTCCTTCGAAAACTAAGAAAGACGTGATGAGTTTACTTGGCAGGTTAAACTGTATTAGTCGGTTCATTGCTCAACTGACTACCACGTGTGAGCCCATATTCAAACTGTTAAAGAAAGATGCAGCAATCAAATGGACATCCGAATGTCAAGAGGCCTTCGACAAGATCAAGGAATATCTGTCAAATCCTTCGGTGTTGGTCCCACTCGAGCCAGGACGACCTCTTTTCTTATATCTAACAGTATTGGAAAATTCTTTTGGTTGCGTTCTGGGGCAACACGATATAACCGACAAGAAAGAGCATGCAATCTACTATCTGAGTAAGAAGTTCACCAGCTATGAGTCCAAGTATACTTTGTTGGAGAGAACATGATGGGCTCTGACGTGGGTCGCTCAGAAGTTGAGACACTATCTTTAAGCCCACACTACCTACCTCATAACCAGGTTGGATCCTTTGAAATACATACTCCGAAAACCGATGCCCACTGGGAGACTGGCAAAATGGCAAATCCTGCTCACTGAATTTGACATAATCTATGTCACTCGCGCGGCAATGAAAGCCCAGGCGTTGGCAGATCATTTAGCAGAAAACCCGGTTGATAAGGAGTACCAACCATTGAGCACATACTTTCCAGATGAAGAAGTTAATTCAGTAGAAGCTATCTCTGAAGACACTCGTGCTTGGAAAATGTTCTTTGACGGAGCGGTAAACTCAAGAGGAGTAGGCATTGGGGCGATCCTGATATCACCCAATGGCCAGCACTATCCAGCTACAGCTAGGCTCCAGTTCTTCTGCATAAACAACACAGCTGAATATGAAGCCTGCATCATGGGCATGAATATGGCAATCGACCAGGATGTTGAAGACTTATTGATCATGGGGGATTCCGATTTAATTATCCGGCAAGCACAAAGGGAATGGGAGACTTGAGACGTTAAGCTCATCCCGTACCGGCAGAAGATCTCACTAAACGCTTCAAGTCAATAGAGCTCAGGTACATTCCTCGATGTCATAATGAACTCGTTGATGCACTCGCCACTTTAGCTTCAATGCTTCCTTACCCAGGCAATGCTCATATTGATACCCTGGAAATTCAAATCAAAGAAAGGCACGGTTATTGTAATACAGTCGAGGTGGAACCCAGCATTCAGCCCTTGTATCATGATATCAAAAGATTTCTGAAAACACAAAAATACCCCAAGCAAGCCACTGGGGACCAGAAGAGAACCATTAGACGACAGGCGAGTGATTTTTTCTTAAGCGGCAATGTTTTGTATAAAAGAACTCCAGACCTCAACTTGTTAAGATACGTTGATGCCGAAGAAGTCAGAAGAATTATGCATGAGGTGCACGCAGGGGTGTGCGGACCTCATGTGAACGGATATGTTTTGGCAAAGAAAATCCTGCGAGCGGGATATTATTGGATAACTATGGAGAAGGATTGCTTCAGCTCCATTCGAAAATGTCATCAATGCCAGGTGCACGGTAATTCGATTCATGCACCTCCAATGGAGCTTCATCCGATGTCAGCACCTTGGCCGTTTGTTGCCTGGGCTATGGACGTCATTGGGCCAATCGAGCCGAAAGCTTCAAAGGGGCATAGATTCATATTGGTTGCAATCGATTACTTCACAAAATGGGTTGAGGCCATCACTCTCTAGACGGTCACCAAGAAAGCTGTGGTAGATTTTGTGCATTCCAACCTCATTTGTCGCTTTGGTATTCCTGCAACTATCATTACCGACAATGCTGTAAACTTGAATAGTCGTCTGATGGGAGAGGTATGCGAACAATTCAAGATAACGCACAGAAAATCTACCCCTTATAGGCCAAAATCCAATGGTGCCGTTGAAGCAGCAAATAAGAACATCAAGATGATTTTGAGAAAGATGATTCAAAGCTCTAGGCAGTGGCATGAAAAGTTGCCTTTTGCATTACTCGGGTATCGTACCACAATGCGTACATCAATCGGAGCAACCCCATACTTGTTGGTCTACGGAATTGAAGCAGTCATACCTGCAGAAGTAGAAATCCCTTCACTTCGCATAATCATTGAAGCAGAAATTGAGGACAGTGAATGGTTTAAAACCCGGCTGGAGCAGTTTTCCTTAATTGACGAAAAATGAATGGCCGCAGTTTGCCACGGGCAGTTGTACCAACAAAGAATGGCCCGCGTCTATAACAAGAAAGTACATCCCAGGAACTTCAAAGTGGGACAGCTCGTGCTCAGACGCATTCTCTCTCAACACCAGGAAGCAAAAGGAAAGTTTGCTCCCAATTGGAAAGGTCCATACATAATCCGAAAGATATTGCCTAAAGGAACACTGTATTTGGGAGACATCGAAGGAAATGATCCGGAAATAGCAGTCAACGCAGATGCAGTCAAAAGGTATTATGTCTAAGCCTCTTGGATTGATAGCTTTTGTGCAATTGAGATGACGAAGGCTTTCCTTCCCGCTACCCCAAACACTATCAATCTTTCGTAAACCCTTTGAGCCGGTTGCGTTTCTTTGATTACCCTCTTTGGAACCCGGGAGTATGGAAAAGAAAATAAAAGAAAAGAAAAGAAAAGAAAAGAAAGAAAAGAAAAACAAAAACAAAAGAAAACAAAAAAACAACAACAAAAACAAAAAAAAATATCTGCTTGAACTACGTTTGACTTGATCCCGAAAGGGTACGTAGGCAGCCTCTCCCTGAGGTCCAGTCACACCAAAACAAAGTCCCAATACCCCCAAAAATTAAAACTGGGGCAGATGATATTATGGTTCGATCCTGAATCCGCCGAAGCAGTTCCAAAGTCGTAGTTCCGCCCAAAATCCTTTTTACCCCAAAAGACCTTGTCCAAGTCCTTCCGATCAATTGGCAAAGACAGGGAAGTGGAAAATATCATTTTTGGAATCTGACACAATGCAAATTGAGAAACATAAAATGAGAGAGTCTTATCGGTGAAAACCTTCGGCCACCATAAGGCGATGGTGAGTAGAAAAACTGAAAATGAGAGAGTCCGCTTAGTGAAAACTCGCAAAGAGCACTATAAGGCAATAGTGAGAAGAGAAATGAGAGAGGTCGATTGGCGAAAACCCACAAAGGGCGCTGTCAGCCGAAAAGAAGACATCGCATCACTAAAAGAGTCCTAGCAAGGTTCCCTAGTTTTGAAAATGGGTCCACGAGAAGCTAGAAAGTTTATGTGGGTCAGGCGTCCAGTCCAAGAAGCATGGCATATTCATTGAAGCCAGCATGCACACCCCAGATAAGTCCTTGTTCTCCCTCGAAAGGGATGCTTCTCTTTAAACTCATTCGCTCGCCTTTTGTATATTTCTTCCTTGAATCCTTTTCGGTTTAACACTAATTCTGGAATTACTACAAAGAAAGGTGGAAGGATTGGTTCTATCAGGCTCAGCCTGGTCAGAGTCAAAGAAAATTCCCAACCTCAGCGAGTGCGTCAGGCCAATCCCGACTGACCATAGTAGTTTACGCTTTCGAAGCAAAGACATTGGAAAAGAAAGAAAATCAAAGGCAAAGGCAGAATAAAGTGAAAAGTCCAGAGCCCACACGGGCTAGTCATAATGAAACCCTGAGAGTTGAACCCGGTCGGTTTGAAAAGACATTCACCTTCAAGGCCAACAAACAGCAAAATTTCTCAACGGAAAGGGGGCCAGGATCAAGCAATTGGGATAATCAAGGCCACAAAACCAACCACCGTTTCAAGCTAACAAATCATTCTTTGTTGAAAATAGGTCTTATTCAGAGCAACCATGCAAGAAGCAGGTGCGACCCAAAAAGAAATAAATGCGAAACAGCGTTGCAGTAGGAAAGCGACAAAAGGGAAGTTTTTCGAAATTCTTTCATGCATTTTTCTAATTAAAAAGGGAAAAATAAAAGAAAAGAAAAGAAGGAGAAAGAGAAGAAGAAGAAAGAAATGAAAATGAAAACCACAAAAGAAAACAAATCATAGTAGCACAGGACCTTTTCCTTCTACCTCGTCATAATCCGAGGATTTCCCTGGCATAACCCAAGGAGCTTTTTCTTTTCCAAATCCCGACATAACCCGAGGATCTCCCTGGCATAACCCAAGGAGCGTTTTCTTTCCAAATCCCGACATAACCTGTGGACCTCCCTGGCATAACCCAAGGACCATTTTCTTTTACCCTGGCATAACCCGTAGACCTCCCTGGCATAACCCAAGGACCATTTTCTTTTATCCCGGCATAACCCGTGAACCTCCCTGGCATAACCCAAGGACCCTTTTCTTTTATCTGTCATAACCCGTGAACCTCCCTGCATAACCCAAGGACCATTTTCTTTTACCCTGGCATAACCCGTGGACCTCCCTGGCATAACCCAAGGACCATTTTCTTTTATCCCGGCATAACCCGTGAACCTCCCTGGCATAACCCAAGGACCATTTTATTTTATCCCGGCATAACCCGTGGACCTCCCTGGAAAAACCCAAGGACCATTTTCTTTTACCCCAGCATAACCCTTGGACCTCCCTGGCATAACCCAAGGACCCTTTTCTTTTATCCCGGCATAACCCATGGACCTCCCTGGCATAACCCAAGGACCCTTTTCTTTTATCCCGACATAACCCGTGGACCTCCCTGGAATAACCCAAGGACCATTTTCTTTTATCCCGGCATAACCCGTGGACCTCCCTGGCATAACCCGAGGACCATTTTCTCCTCCCTGGCATAACCCAAGGACCATTATTTCTTTTATCCCGGCGTAACCCGTGGACCTCCCTAGCATAACCCGAGGACCATTTTCTCCTCCCTGGCATAACCCAAGGACCATTTTCTTTTATCCCGGCATAACCCGTGGACCTCCCTGGCATAACCCAAGGACCATTTTCTTTTATCCCGGCATAACCCGTGGACCTCCTTGGCATAACCCAATGACCATCTTCTTTTATCCCGACATAACCCGTCGATCTCCCTGGCATAACCCAAGGAGACTTTTTCCTTTCAATCCCGGCATAACTCGTGGACCTCCCTGGCATAACCCAAGGACCTTTTTCTTCTATCCCGGCATAACCCAAGGACCTCCCCGGCATAACCCGAGAACCTTTTCTTTTCCGGCATAACCCAGTCATCTTCTAGCATAACTTGGATTCATTCACAAAGATATACAATCCTAATTCAATTGCTTAAGATATGTGTCACAACTAACTCACGAAATTTTTCTAGTGAAAACTGGGACAGAAAAATTTTGTTCGTTTGTTTGTTTTGGTATATTAAGCAGGTTGACCTCAAGACACAAGGTGCGTGACCGTTGGAGTGAGTCTCAATCCAGAATCAAGAAAAGAAGAAAAGAACAAAAAAGAAATAAACTCAAATGCGAAACAAGCAAGGGCGCGGATGGCTCAAAATCTGATTGAAGTCACAAGCTCCGATGATCCTGTCTTGACCCAATGCCGCATGAAGAAGTAAACACCTACAACTTGCAAGCATCAAGATTCAGATCGAAGTCCACAGCAAAATAAGCTAAGACTCAAGATCAAGTTTCAAGAGAATTATAGATAGGAATCTTGTAACTCATAGTTGGTAGGCATAGCTAGCTTAGCTTTGATTTTCCTTTTGGTGTAATAAGGAGGTCAGCAAGCAGTAGCAGCAGCAACAGCAGTGAAATCACAGCTCCCGGTAGTCCCAGCCACCAGACTCTCCAGAACTACACTGACCTGATTCCTTTACAGCCAATGATATGTAGGCAACCTTTGAAGCAGGGTTCGGTCAGACGATTTTCAAAATGCTTCTCATGGAGTGCTAAGTAGGCAAAAATCCTTCACGGTGCTCATTTATCTTTGCCCGAAAACCCTTCGTGTTTTCGAGCAAAGAGGGGCAGCTGTGAGCACGTAATTTTTGCCGCGCTTAATTTACTCCTATAAATTCTTTAGAATTAGAATTTTTTTCTCTTATTATTTGAATTTTTAGGAATTAATTGCATGATTTTGTGTCTCGTTTGCATTTTGTGTGCATTTTTAGTTGCCATAATTCATAAAAATACACAAAAATAGTACACTTGCATTTAAAATTCGATTTTTATATTTTTTCAATTAATATTACTAAACAAGAGATAAATAAACAAAAATATCCTTTTTACAATTCCAAATTTTACATTTTACATTTTTTGATTTAGTTTCCTTTTAAATTAGGAATTAGTTAATTAGTATCACCTTAGATTAATTTGGATCCTTTTTATTTTACATAATAAAATCAGAAAATTCAAAAAAAAAAGATAATAAGTAAAATACACAAAAAAATAAAAGAAAGAAAACAAAAGAAGCTAAATAAAAGAAAAAACTGGGCTGTTACAAAGAGCCACCCTCGTCCAAGCCCAATACCCCAAATACACCCATTACCCCTTTTTTTGCCAAGTACCCGCCCAGGCCCAATTTAATCTCACCCGGTCCAGATCCGCCTCCCCCCTAAACGACGCCGTTTGACATCACAAGTAATTTGAGCCCTTCATCTTCCTCTGATCCAACGACCCATGTTATTTCTTCACATTAGTTAAAAATGTCCGAAATTTCATTATCCCTAAAAAACATTTCTCTTCTTCCTCGTACAATCCTGTTACCTCGCCGTCCCCCGCCGTCTGCCGCCGGCCGAAAATCGCCTCCGCCGGCGGCGATGCTCCGAATCCCCCCAAAATTACACCACAGGTGCTCCTTTGCCCCCTCTTCCCATATCCGGACTTAGTTTTCCCCATATCCCAACCAATCTCTTCGAATATTAGATCAAAAATCCGGTAAAAAACCCTAACTCATCCAAACTCGCCCAAATTGATACCTGATAATCCCCAGACTTCCCTCATCACGAATTCATGGATTTTAACCTTCAAATATTCCCAAATCTATTCGAATCTCAATCATGGAGATGGCAGAGCCTATGGAGTTCCGGTTTGCTCAATTTTCTGTCGATCCTTGAGTTCAGTGTGGATTCGAGTCACGAAATAACGTGCTCATTTGTTCTTTGATAAGAACAAATGATTATATTATTCCGAGGCTCGAATCGGATTCTCCAGTCTTCGTTCCGGGCTCCATTGGTAAGGTCGTCTTGGTCTCTCTTCATTATTTTTTTTCTATTCTCTGATACTTCTGCCTATCAATCAAGTTAGGATTCTAGTATATTTTCTTCATTTTTTATTGTCTGTTCGTTAGACTAGTACCTGAGTTTATTCCCTCTGGTTGCTTGCTTCGAATTATAGTTTATTTGTTTTATTCTGTTTTGGTTGCATTCAATATTGGTTTCATTCTGATATTATCATGGTCTTAGCTTTAGTGTAGTTTTGATAGTAATTGTGTCCACTTTAGTTACATTTGGTAGTAATCGTTCATTTCTGATTAGTGTAACTTGTTTAATTAATTTCAAATAGTTTTAGGTAATTAGACATTTGAATAACTTCAATTCCTAGTTAGCTTCTTAGTTTCAATTAGTCTAGGTGTTTGATTATAGCTGAGTAAATTAGGATTTTTGTTACCTATGAAGGTTGGGTCAGTTTGGGAATTTCAAAGTAAGCTGAGGGCAATTGGGGTAGTTCAAGGGCATGGAATTTGTTAAAACTGAAATAAAAAATTCTAGAACACTCTAGAATAGGGTCTAATTTAGGATTTTAGGAAGTATAGTGTATTAACTTGAGGAGCAAGATAAGAAATAAGGGACTAAATGAGTAATTAAGCAGGGACTGTACCGTAAATAGAGGATTTCAGGGCTACCCTCCCTTATGCCTATAAAATGGCATGTGCATTGCCTTGAATGACAAGTTTAGAACCTCTGAAAAAATTCCAAAACCTTCCAGCTTATAATTTTCCCCAAAAATCCTCTTCTCAATAGCTGAAACTCAAATTTGAATTTCAAAAAAAACAAAAGAAGTTCAAATCTGAATTCCTGTAGTATAAACCTTTGTTTTAACTCCTAATTTTCTTCAAAAATCCAAAAACATACAAATATCCAGTAAAAATTCAAAAAATACTGCTACATTGCTTTGTTTGAAGTTAATTTTGAGTTCTAGTTCATGTTTTAGACAAATTTGAGGTTAAACGAGTGTGCTTTGGGTTGTTTTGTTGCTGTTAATTATCAATTGCTCTTCCTGGGCGTTGTAGTATCAGTTTGGTCCTAAGTTGGTCTCATTCATTGCTGATTTCTACTGCTGTATCGAAATTGCTGACTTCGTCATCTCCTTCTGTTGAAATTCTGTTTTCCAGGTACACATTTTGAGCCTATATTCCTATACATCTCCACTGAAAATGAAATGAAGTTGTGGCATAATTTTGTCGCGGTCTCCAGTTGTTTCAAATGATTTTATTGTAGTTTTTAGGATAGATTTTCATTTGTGATCAGGACTGTGTTGGACTATGGATTGTATAATTGGACTGCTTGTTAGAAATATTCAGCATTTAAATCCATGTTAATTTAGCATAATTCCAGTAGCTGTTTTAGTTTCGAATCAATGAGTAGCTTTATATAAAATTGTAACAGTTGAAGTCTGATTTGTTGTTAAAATCTAGGCGTCAATGTTTTAATTCATCTGAAAATGAATGAATAAATGTGTAGGTTATATGAAAGCATGGGGAAGTAATCAGTATTTGCAGATTCCAATATGTTTTTTCAACGAATAATTGATACATGCGCTTTGGCTATAGCAGATCTAAGTCAAAGAAGCCTGTTTGAATTAAATTTGTTTTACTTAGTTAATTTGGATAACAGATTTTAAATCATAATTTAGGCCTGCTAATCAGCATTATGTTTCATATAATTGTATTGCCTGCTATTGTATTTGAGACTTTGGGCTAGATAGATCACAAAAAAACCAGGCCTATTGAAGGCCCAGCTTAGTAACTGTCACTCTGTAAATACACTACTGGGCATGGCTTCAGCGGAGCCCATAGCCTCATTTAACAGTATAACCAAGTTAAGCCACATTCCTCAAGGTTTTTTTTTCAAATCACCTTAGGAATAAAGGAAATTAATTCACAAATATAAAATCGGGTTTCGAATTAGGTAGCGAGTTCAAGCTAAAAGGGTTTTCCCTTTTGTTTGAATTCGGACTTGAATTCGAGGCCCGAATTTATAAATATAAATTAATTAGCCCTTTTAGAGACAAATAATGAATAGAAAATCGTAGTCACTTCAGGTTCGCCTTTAAATAAAATGAGATGAGCCTCGCTAAACAAAACTCATAAATTACGGGGCCCTCATTAATTACTTAATTAAAAATACTTAGCATCTGGAGCGTGCCGTTTAGCGAATTTCACGGCCCTTCGCAAAGTTAAAAGACGTTAGTCACTTTAGGCACTTTTTTAATAATCTTACATTCCTAAATACGGGTGTGCATTTCATGCAACCCAAATCCAAATCCAAAAATATTGAATAAGAATGTGTCGAGGATCCAGGTGCATTTCATGTGACGTGATCCGAAAACGCATTTTTAAACAACGTTCACTTTCGTAAAAAAACAATTAAAAAGCGGTAAGTAATTATAAAATTGCCTATAGATTGAAGCATGTATAAAAAAATAGATTTTAACCATTTATAATAATTTAAGCGACCGTGCTAGAACCACGGGATCCGGGGGTGCCTAACATCTTCCCTCGGGTCAACAGAATTCCTTACATAGAATTTCTGGTTTGCAGACTCCAATTTGGAAGTCGACAATTTTCCTCGATTTGGGATTACATTAAACCGGTGACTTGGGACACCAAAAAACCAATCCTATCCCAAGTGGTGACTCTAAAAATAAATAAATAATCCCAATTCGAATAATGTCACTTAAAATGGAAAAATTCCCTTATACATTATCCTTCGGGGTAGGTGTGTAAAAAAGGAGGTGTGACAAAGCTAGAACCCGACTGGGCTCCGAAAGATCCAATCTCACAAACTGGCTGGCTAAGGCCTACACATCCATCACCATAAGCCTCTCTGAAACTAGTAAATATGCCAAACTCCCCAAACTCTCCGCCCGGCGACTCAAGGCATCTGCCACCGCATTGGCGTTACCCGGGTGATACAGAATAGTAATATCATAATCCTTCAGCAACTCTAACCACCTCCTCTGACGCATATTTAGATCCTTTTTCTTGAACAAGTGCTGCAAGCTCTGATGGTCAGTATAGATCTCACAAGGCACACCGTACAAATAATGACGCCAGATCTTCAAGGCATGAACAATAGAAGTTTGCTCAAGGTCGTGGATAGGGTAATTCTTCTTATGTATCCTCAACTATCTAGATACGTAGGCAATCACCCTACTATCCTACATCAACACCACTCCGAGGCCAACTCTCAAGGCATCACAATAGACAATATAAAACCTCTAACCAATAGGCAACATCAAAATTAGGGTTGTAGTCAAAGCTGTCTTGAGCTTCTGAAAGCTTACCTCAAACTCCTCTGTCCACTGAAATGGGGCACCCTTCTGGGTCAATCTAGTCATAGGGGCCGCAATCGATGAAAATCCCTCCACAAAACAACGACAGTAGCCTGCCAAACCAAGAAGCTACGAATCTCTATAGCTGAGGACGGCCAGGGCCAACTCTGCACGGCCTCTATCTTCCTCGGATCCACCCGAATACCCTTACTCGAGACCACATGGCCTAAGAATGCCACTGAACTCAACCAAAACTCACATTTTGAGAACTTTGCATATAACTTCTTCTCTCTCAGGGTCTGTAGCACTGTCCTCAGGTGCTGCTCATGATCTTCCCGACTCCGGGAGTATACAAAAATATCATCTATGAAAACAATGACGAACGAGTCGAGATATGGCATGAACACACTGTGCATCAAATGCATAAAAGTTGTTGGGGCATTGGTCAGCCCAAATGACATAACAAGGAACTCGTAATGGCCATACCGAGTCCTGAAAGCAGTCTTCGGGATATCTGGCTCTCGAATCTTCAACTGATGGTAACCTGAGTGCAAGTCAATCTTAGAAAACACCTGTGCGCCCTGAAGCTGGTCAAACAAATCCTCAATATGAGGCAAGGGATGACGGTTCTTCACTGTAACCTTGTTCAACTTGCTATAATCAATATACATACGCATGGAACCATCCTTTTTCTTCACAAACAAGACAGTAGCACCTCACGGTGAAACACTAGGGCAAATAAAGCCCTTATCAAGCAATTCATGTAACTGATCCTTCAACTATTTCAACTCAGGAGGAGCCATACGGTACGGAGGAATGGAAATGGGATGAGTGCACGGTAACATATCAATGCCAAAATTAATGTCTCTATCGGGCGGCATACCCGTAAGATCTGCTGGAAACACACCGAGATAATCCCGTACTATTGGGACTGAATTAACAGAAAGGGTATCAGCACTGACATCTCTCACATAAGCTAAATACGCGGTACACCATTTCTCAACCATACGTTGAGCTTTAAGGAAAGAGATAACTCTACTAGAAGTGTGATCTAAAGTACCACTCCACTCAATATGCGAAATACCTGGCATAGCGAGCATCACGGTCTTGGTATGAAATCAAGAATAGAAAAATGGGGCGACAACCAGTCCATGCCCAAAATAATGTCAAAATCAATCATACAGAGTAACAATAAATCTGCTCTAGTCTCAAAACCACGAATAGTAACCAAACATAACCGATAAATACGGTCCACAACAAGAGAATCCCCCACAGGAGTAGAAACATAAATGAGGGCACTCAAAGAATCCCGAGGCATACCCAAATGCGGAGAAAAGTAAGAAGACACATAAGAATAAGTAGAGCCCGGATCGAATAGAACTGATGCCTCTCTGTGACAAACCAGTATAATACATGTGAAGACAGAATTGGGGAAAATAGCCTTGGTACAAGCAGGAATAGCATAATATCTAGCCTGGACTCTCTCTCGAGGGCGACCTCTATCTCCCCGACCTCCTCCCCTAGCCGGTTGGGCGGATGGGGTAGCAGTTGGAGCTGTGATCATGGCCTGAGAACTCTGTTGGGCACGCTGTGGCTATGAAGTCTACAGGGGTGCACTCTTCCCAAGTCTAGGGTAATCCCTCACCACATGGCGGGTGCCCCTACACTCAAAACAAGCTCTGGGAGGGCGCGGTGGTTGTGACTGACTAGGGCCAGGTCTGCTGGACTGACCTCTGGAAGCACCCCACGCAGGAGGCACGCTTAGTACGGCTCCTAAGGTGTGGCGGAGCTGGAGCACTGCTGGCTGCTGGAAGAGCTGAATGAATGGGGAAACCCACATAACCCCTACCATGACAACCTGCTGCTGGGGTACGGGCACTAGAGTAGTGGCCTAACTCTCGAGACCTCTAGGCCTCCCTCTCCACTCGCTCCCTAGCGAGCATAACCTCGATCCTCCTAGCAATTCTCACTACCTGCTGATAAGGAATTTCCATCTCCACCTCTCGAGCCATGCTAGATCTGATGGATAGGATAAGACCCTCAATGAACCTGCGAACTCTCTCGCAGACTGTAGCAACCTAGGGCGGTGTATGCCTGGCCAAACTGGTATAATGGATAGCATATTCCGAAAAGGTCATAGCACCCATGCGCAAATGCTCAAAATCTGCGTGCCATGCGTCTCTGAGACTCTGTGGGGCAAACTCTCTCATAAACATATCCGAGAACTGGTCCAAGTCTGTGAAGCAGCCTCGACTGGACTGTCTATCTCATAAGTGTGCCACCAATCATAGGCAGCTCCCCGGAGTTGGAAAGCAGTGAAATAAAACCTACTGGACTCCACTATGCCCATAGTGCGAAGAATATGGTGACACTCCTCTAGAAATCCAAGGCAGCGTCTGATACTAATCCACTGAATACTGGGTGTTGATACCCAAGTTTTCCCTACATATTTTTTATACTCAAAATATTCTCAAAATAGCATGTACATGCATATATAAGCATGCCCAAAAGTTTTGATATTTTTCTTTATTTTTAAATATTTTTAAAAAATCAGTTTATTGTCTAGTTTTATATTACAAAATGCAATAATTATTCCCAAACTATCATTTTTGGTGAATGATTCTCATGTTTACACCAAGATATAATTAAGGGGATTTTTGCACATTTTTACAAAGTTATTTGATATTTTTTAAGCTAAATTGCATAAAATTGCAATGATAGTCTATATTACGATTAATAGCATTTTGCAATTATAAAATTATTTCTGGTATTTTTGGATTAACATTTATATATTATTAATTAGTTCAGTGCTTTTAATTTGGTTTTAAAATCATTATTGCTATTTTATAAAATAATAAAAGGTGAAATTGGCTATTTAACAAACAGCCTTATTTATTTCAATTACAGCCAAATTCGCCACACCCCTATCAGATTTTTCAAATGGCCCAATACCCTATTTTAAGCCAACCCAGCCCAATCCCCAAAATTATCCAGTCCAATATGTTTTAATCTAAGTCGTTGATCAAATGAGATCAACGGCCCGGATTTAATTACCCTAATTAAATCTATACTACCCCTCCCCCCCAAAACCCCTCATTTTCTCTGAGACCCTCTCTCTCTCTATATCGTCTCTCCCTCTCCCTTCTCTCTGGAACCTTCTGGTTCTCTCTTCTTCTCCGATGAACTCCACCGCCTCTCTGGCCACCTCCAATCTCACCTCATTCGACCATCAACCGCTATGACACCTTAGACCACTGGTTCTCACTATTTTTGAGACCCCAAAACCCCCACCATGCGAACCAGTCCCTGAAGGCTTCACCTAGTCTGTTTCCGGCCATCTCCGGCCACCATCCTTCAACCTTGGGCCTCCGATGGGCCTCTCACCTTCCTGTGCAACACCTCGATGACCTTCAAGGCTTATGGACTATGGCGATTGAGACCTAGGGTTCCGGGTTCTACCATTTGCGGGTTCTCCGATGTGATTCCAGGCAAAATCACACCCCATCTGTTACGATCTAAGAGGTTTCAACAGGTTTTCTCCATTTCTATTAGGGTTTCCCCTTTTGAAACCCCAGCTCTCTCCTGAACCTCTCAAAATAGTGCTATTCTTATGATATTTTCATGTTTTTCTCTACATTCAGCTTATTTTCGAAGTTCATTCCGAAAAAACCTTTTACTTTGGATCATTTTTTTACTTTCCTTGAAAATTAGGTTTTTTCTTAGATTTCTTTATGCATGCTTTGACTGATTCTCTTTATGGCTAAAAACCTCTTCTTTGTTTATTCTGACTAATTTCTATGCTCTTACTCTTTTAATTTGACTCAGCTAAGAAACCCTAATTTCTAAAATGTTTACTTGTTTGGTTAAGGGTGTTGGTATGTCTTTTTGCCTTGGTTATGCGTGTTAGATTAATTTTCGTTGCCTTCTCTCTATGTGTTAGTTCATTTCTTTGTGTATCAGCCTGATTTTTCTTACTTTGGTTCTGTCTGCTAGCCTATTTGCTTAACTCCTGTTAATGTTTCATGATCACCGTACTTCGACTATGACTTGTTTGTTTCCACTAAGCTCTGAGTGATTGTGTTTGCTCATCTCTTGTTCCCCTTCTGTCTATGTAGCTAATTTTGTCTCGCTACTTGTGTTCATTAACCTCTATTTATATGATAAAAATGCATAATCATGACTTTACATGATTGATTCTGATTTTCCTTAATTGATTGGTAATTCAAAGAACTTTCTTTTAAACCCTAGCATTCTACTTGCCCATTTGAATTAATTGGTCTTGTTACCTTATTTGCTATAGTACTCTGTTCTTTTAAGCCTTTCCTTAATTAGGATTTTTATGAATTTGGTCTTAATTGGCTATTAGGTGCGGTACTGAGTCTCGATTCCTTCCCTTACTTAATTTTACACTGATTTTCCCTGCTTGCCTTATATGCTGCTGAATCTCTTTATTTGATTTTTGATTCCCTTAATTAATGGGAGTACTTTCTTGATTCTTTGATTAATTTATTCCGAGTTCTTTAATTAACATATTTCTGTGATTTTTTACCTTATTTCACCCCTACTCTCAACTATAAACACCCGAGGTCTTTACAAAAAGAATATACGAGAGTCTTCTGACTTACATATCATAAAATACTTTAAAATCTGCATTCTCTCTTGCTCTTCTGCTCTATTGCTATACTCTGCTCCTGCTTGTTATTAGTCGGCTGAAAGCCAAAGCTAATATAGGTCACTCATTCGTCTTTGCATTTTGCTTTTGCTCTCTTACTGGTATGTCTTCTATTTGATTTGCAGCAATCAAAAGCAATATGTTTTTATTCATATTGCACTTCCTCTTATTTATTTTATGCTTCTATTTATGGTTCTATTGTTTACAGTGTAATTAGCATGCCTCCTTGCTAGTTCATTGATGTGATTACCCTTTCTCAATTCAGCATGTCTATTGTTTCCCTTGCTTGTTTGCTACAACTTTTCCTTACTGCCAGTGCATTATCAGCATGTAATATGACCTCCCTAGCTATTAAGCAATCCTGAACCCCTTCCCTGAGCATGATGTGTGAGTTTGTTTGGCATCCCTCAATTTAAGGTTCTTAACCTCTTGGCATGAACACTTTGTGATGTGTTATAACTGTTCAAGCCTTGCTATGCTTTCTTTGATGTCTGCGTGTATGCAAATCTGTCCTTACATGTGAATTACTTGTCCCCATTTTCCCTTCCCCTGATTGTGTTTGCTTCCTTAAACCATGTGTGATATTTTAGTTCTGAGATTGCCCTACTAACCTCCCTTTCAAGACTGTTACACTCTTCCATTATTGTCTTTCAAAAACTGATTCTTGTTGGATCATTTTCAAACTGTTTTTTCCAAACTCAATTCCTTTAAAAAATTATACCAAGCACTCTCACTACTCTTAGGAAATAGGTTCTGCCCCCTTCGTGTGAGCATTGCTTTAGGTACCTCTGAGTACCCACTGAACTTTGACACATAAGGCTGGCATTCCACACTGCACATATCCTGCAATTTTCTAAATTGTCTAGGTGTTGGTATTGGTCAGGGACCCAATGGTGTCCCTAGGGAGCTTTGCCGCACCTAGACCATGGCAAAGGTTGTGAACTCGAAGGGGTTGAGGTTGGGGATTGGGCCTGATTGAAGGCTCCCTATAGCGTAGCTTCTTATTTTTTATGTTGTAATTCAGATGCTATTGGTTTGTAATTTGTAAACAGACAATTGGGGTGAATAGTGAATAGTGGGGAGGGTTATGCATGCTTAGTATAAATCATGGGCAGAAAACATGCTTATAGGATTTTATCTATTATTTGCGCAATAGACAACCTGTATAGGTCATGCATCTCATTCATTAGAAATCCTGCTTTAGGTTCCTTATTTTCATTATGTCATTACGCTCACCTTGTAACCATTATCAGTTAATAATCAATAAGCAGTTAACAACAAACCAACAATTTGTCAGTACTGCATTGGCATACTAGAAATCATGTCTTTAGGAATTCTTATGTGCATTAGATATCTTGCCTCTAGGACACCTCGTTCGAATTGCAGTAATTGATTCCTGTTTAGCTAACGACTTTGTTAAAATATGGTTAAGTGGGTTAAAATGTTTTTTTTTCAAATAGCTTATCACGCGTGAATCAGAATTAAGATATGAGTGTTCATCTTATAATAATCAGGTAATGTATATCGACGCCTAGGAAAACCTTAGGCTCGTTGAGAAGTGTTCGATTGTATTTCTATTAGTCTAAAACCAACCAACTATCTTAAGTTTTAACTTTGCAGTTCCCTTTCGTGTTGAGATCTTCTGAAGTTCACTCAGTTTTCCTTTTCTTAAAACAAAAACTCTGCTGAAAAAGATTTTTTTTTGTGAAATGACACACCTTTACTTTTACTGGTTTCTAATTTTTATGTCTGCAAATCGTTGGGTTACCTATCTCTGTCCAGAATCGTGCTATTATTATTACTACTTTCTAACCGCTGAAAAAATCACTATCTTTCAAGACCTTAATTATGTTTTAAGGCATGCTACTTATGTGTTTGTTTGAGGAGGTGTATATGGGCCCTTACATGTTTACATGCTTCCCCCC
>MU771917.1:80285-95624 GCA_026770625.1 Nicotiana glauca | reverse complement strand
CCCCCAACATGAAGTATGTGTTTTTTTGTATGTCGCCTTAGATTTTTGTCCTTTGAAAACCAATCAGCCTAGTATCCTACCCTTTAGGATTAGTAGTCCTAAGTACCTCCGGGACTGATAGGATGGGGCGAGTAATAGCATGAAATATGTGAAACGAGACCATTTCACGTTTAATACCTTAATAGGGTGGGAAGGGTAGATATGGATATGATGACCACGCGATAACACCACGTGTATAAATGGTTACCGGGTATTGTGTGGGGTGATCCATATTATGTATAAGCCTAGGACTCCCCTCCCTTTATGTGCTTTCTTATTTGTTTTCTCTATAAGTTATTTAAATCTTTTTTTTTCTTCTTCACGAAATCTTGCATTATCTTTTTTCTCAAATGAGTGTAAACTTGTGTGCAAGCCATTTATTTGAGCTCTAATTGCTTATTTGTGAAGTCACAATTGTAACATGGTCGGAAACCACACTAGTGGATCTTGAGGGGTGCCTAACACCTTCCTCTCGAGATAATTTCTAGCCCTTACCCGAACTCTGATTTTCCAACTCAAAAACTCTTAGTGTCCTAATGCACTTAATCATTAGGTGGCGACTCTTCAAATCCAAACCCAAATCCCAAAAGGGAATAGAGTTTTCCTCCCAAATGTTGTAAACCCAATTTCGCGAGGAAAAAGGGGGCGTCGACATCCTGGCGACTCTGCTGGGGAAAACCTTTTAGGCTTTTACCACTTCATGTTATGTGTGACTTTACTGCTTCTTCACTTTTTTATTTAATGTCTTTATTCGAAACTGACTTGGCTTTTTGTTTATTTTTCTTTAACGCTTTTCATTTACTACTTTCCTTCAATGTCGTTGTAATTCTTGAGCAATTATTGTAATCATTATGAACGTGAAAATACGTGGAAATTTGTTTTATTTTTTGTAACTGCATCTTCAACATCATATTTCACTCGTGCCAAACAAATACCATAGCAACGCTTATAATGAGTTTGTTGCGCTCTTCAGATATTATTACCCCCTAAATTTGGCAAGGGAATATTTGCGGTAAAACCAGTCGATCAGCAGTGTAGTCGAAGGTTCCGTGCCTTTCCATCTTGAGTTGTCCGCTTAGGGGTACCGGTCTAATACCCCGTAGAAACTTTATTCTGTTTAACTGTGCATACATCACTATTAAACCTAGTCGAGTCTGTTATGTAGTCCACATTATGACTCTTTAAGATAGCCTTGTCCAAAGTCCATTGGGTTTCCTTGGTACCCAAACGGACGCCACCATATTCTGTGCATTTATTTGGAGAACTAAATGCCATTATGCTAATTATTGATTTAAATAGTCGAGTCCGGTGGTTGGAAGGAACTAACGCTTTATTTTGCAGAAAAAGAGGCACGAAATCCCCAGATTCGGCATGGTAACCAACATTCACCCAATGTTGCTAAGCTGGTGGGAAGACCTTCACTCGAGTGATCAGACTTTCGTCCGCAAATATTTGGGAAATTTGCCTTCTGCTGGAGCTTATTTGCTGCTGGGACTGCGTGAGCTAGTGAAGCTGTTCGATGGAGCTAAAGATGTTGAGTCTGGGGAAGGTCCTTCTGGGACCAATTAGTTATGAGTCTTTTTTCTTTTCACTTTAAGATGTAATAAGGCCAATGGCCACTAGTGACATTTTTACTTTATGCAATTTTAGTGTCGTTTTGGGATTCGTATTATTTTTATCAATAAAATAAGGTATTTAGCATTATAAGTTCTCCAAATTAACTTGTCGCTAGGCCTACCTCTGGCACAATGAGGCCCCCAATGTAGGACACGATTTATATTCATGCACTATGTGTTTAAATATTGCAACATTTTTTTCTCATAACCCGTACTAACTTATTACATTTTTTGTTTTTATTTTGTTTTATTCCCCTCCCCAAAAGGTTAGTTCGTGAACTCTGGCATCATCATCCTACTCCACAAGATCTAAGGGCCCTCCACCTCCTCCTCCTCCTCCTCCTCCGAGTCCTATCAGAAACAAGAACAAAGCAGAAATGGAAAACTTGAGCAACATCAGGAAGGATAACTCGATTGAAAGGATAGAGGTTCCTCAGGGTGTTCAGGTGTCCAAAGAAAGTGCTGCCTAACTCGATCAGAATTTACTGAAATTTCAAGAAGAACTGGACCAAGTTCGGAACTTGGCAAGCTTTTCATTCTCCCTCACTACCCCAGACATCAACTTTCCCAATACTTAAAATTCTATACCTCCACAGAACGTCCCGAAACCACAGAAACAACCCTCTCCCCATCAAAATTGCAATGCCTGTAACACTTCCAACAACACCCCGCTCCTCATTCCTGAACCAGTAAATGATCATCCCCACCACACCCTCATC
Source organism: Nicotiana glauca (assembly GCA_026770625.1). Classification (NCBI taxonomy): domain Eukaryota; kingdom Viridiplantae; phylum Streptophyta; class Magnoliopsida; order Solanales; family Solanaceae; genus Nicotiana; species Nicotiana glauca. The sequence continues at coordinate 93,250 of MU771917.1, read as the reverse complement.
TACGTGGAAACCATGCCACAATACACTCAACTTATTTCAAGCACACCGGAGTCTGATGACAAAGACTCTCTCATCAAGAACCTGGCTGCAGAGCTCAAGAAACTGACTAGCCGAGTCTAGGGTGTTGAAGGAAACAAAGGTATTGAGGGGTTGAATTATGAGGACATTTGCATTCAGCCAGAAGTCGAACTTCCCGAAGGGTACAAACCTCCTAAGTTTGAGATGTTTGATGGCTCTGGGGATCATAGAGTCCATTTGAGGACATACTGTGATAAGCTGGTCGGTGTCAGAAGAGATGAAAAGATTCGCATGAAGCTCTTCATGAGAAGTTTGAAAGGTGATGCGCTAGCTTGGTACATTAGCCAAGATCCCCAAGAAGTGGAAAAGATGGGTAGGAATGGCATCCGATTTTATGGACAGGTTCAGATTCAATACGGAGAATGCACCAGACGTCTTCTACATCCAAAATTTGAAGAAGAAACCTACAGAGACGTTCCTCGAGTATGCTACTCGTTGGAGATCAGAGGCTGCTAAAGTCAGGCCGGCCTTGGAAGAAGAATAGATAAAACGGTTTTTCGTCCGAGCTCAGGATCTGCAGTATTATGAGAGGTTGATGCTGATAGAGGGCCAGAAATTCTCCGACATTATCAAGCTAGGAGAAAGGATTGAGGAAGGCATTAAAATCGGTATGGTCACTAATTGTGAGGCACTGCAGGCTGCCAATAAAGCCCTACAATCTTCTGGCACGTCCAAGAAAAAGGATGTGAGTGCCGTGATGGTTGCACAGAGAACCAAGTCCACAGTAAAATACCAAGCTTACCTGGTACCTCCTCTCACATATCAACCTATCCCTAATTACCAATCACCTTCGCCCTCTTACCAAATTCCACCACCCATATATCAACCTACCTCACCAAGATATTCCCAACCCGCACCCGTTTACCAAGCCTATAATGCTCAACCTTCTCACAATCAATCACCTCCCACCCGCCAAAACTTCCCTAGACCACGTCCTAACTCCGACTGTAGACCTCCCAAGCAACACATCACCATCGCCAAGCCAATCGACCAGCTATATGAAAGGCTCAAAGCTGCCGGTTACATCACCCCAATCCCTACCATAACTCCAGAAAATCCTTCCCAATGGGTCAACCCGAACAAAACCTGTGCATACCATTCCAACATGAAGGGGTATACTATTGATGAATACCGATCTATGAAGGACAAAATCCAAGCTTTAATTGACAACAAGATCATCGTGGTAAAGGATCCTGCTCCCAATGTTCGCAATAATCCCATGCCTAATCATAAGGGTGGAGGAGTGCGCATGATCGAGGTAGAAGATGATTGGGACCCCAAAGGGTCGATTGGATTAATTGCCGAAGGTGACGAGCCCAAGAAACCAACAATCACACTGAATCCAATTGTAGTCCAGATCCAGCCCTCTACGGATGCTGAAGTAAACATGTCCGTGCCTCTCGATCTTGAAACACCGTCGTCCGCAAAGATCGTAGAGCCAATTGAGGTAGAGTACATGTACCATTTGAAGTTGTTGTGTTACCTCCTAAAATGAGTGTGCCCATTCTTGTAGCAATGTCAGCCATGACACCGTTCCATATACAAGTCATTCCTTGGGATTACACCGCCGAGGCGAGAAGGAAGGGGAAAACTAGGTCTGGAGAAACAATTGCAGCACAATGTATGACAAGGACCGGCAGAATTTATACTCTGGAGCACTTAGTTGAATCAAGTAAGCAGGCCTCTGGACGGCCTATTGAAACTGGGCCCGATGATCTCTGTTGAAAGATACAAGCAAAAGAATACTCAGTTGTTGATCAACTAAATAAAACACAAGTGCAGATCTCCATCTTAGCTCTGCTGCAAAGCTCCGACGCACATAAGAATGCCCTGATGAAGATACTGAGCGAGAAGTATGTACCCAGTCACATAACTGGAGGAGAGATGGTGAACATGATTGGGCAGATATTGGAGAGTCATAAGATCACTTTCCACGAGGATGAGTTGCCCCCAGAAGGGTTAAGCCACAACAAAGTGTTGCATATCACTATGCAATGTGAAGACTATTTTATCACCCGGACTTTGATCGACGGAGGCTGGCTCCAGCCTCAATATTTGTCCATCGGTGACTCTCAGAATGTTAGGGAAGAGTCTGCATGAGATCAAGGATGGGGTTATCAACGTCAAAGATTTTGATGGGTCTTAAAGGTCCACTATTGGGGAGATCAGTTTATGCCTGCAAATGGGACCGACTTGGTTTGACGTTGATTTTCAAGTGATAGACATCCCAGCATCTTACAACTTACTATTGGGACGACCTTGGATCCATGCCGCTGGAGCTATAGCATCAACCGTATACCAGGCAGTGAAGTTTGAGTGGAATCACCAAGAGGTGATTATTCATGGCGATGGTAGTAACCCCATATACAGTCTCCAAACCATCCCAGCAATCGGAGGAAGAAAGAAGCTAGGCGGAGAAACCTACCGTCACATTGAGAAAGTCAACGCCGTGGAGAAGGATAAGTGGTGGGATAATAAAACTGAATGTATATTGAATTAGAGCGGCTATGAACCTGGCAAAGGGCTCGGCAAGAACCTCTAGGGAATTACTAAGCCTATCAAACTGAAGAAGCATGGAACCACCTTCGGGTTAGGGTATGGATATACTTGGCAAGAATTCAAGAATTCGTCGCCACCATGGCGCGTCCCCTACTATCCACTGCAGCACCCAATACCCTGCCTGGAGCAGACTTTCCAGCCAGCAGACATCATATATGGGTCAGAAGAAGAGGAAGCATTGGCAGCTATGAGGAATTTGTTTCTAGAAGATGACAATATGGATTGTCATGTCATTTTCGAGGAGGAAGGGGAGGAAGGCCCTTCCATACAAGCTGTGAGCCGAACAGCGTGCCTCAACAATTGGATCGTCAGAACCACCAAGGCCCAAAAAGCTTCGGGGTAGCAAGGCTGAATAAAGCACTATGCATTATCTTTTACTTTTCGCTAGTCGATTTCCTTTCCGTATTATCTTTAAATTTTGAAAAGAGCTCAAATGTTAAAAACAATTTTGGAATTTATCAAAGTATTTCAGTTTCTTATAAATCTCACACTTATTATTTTCTCTATCATTTACTATATTTACACAGCATCACTATTACTTATCTTGATGAACCAACGAATGTGACATGCGACGAGATAACGCAACAAATGGATATAGACTCAGAAGAGGATGAAATACCAGAAGAGGACGTTAAAGAAGTTGAGGACTTTGAGAATAGGCCCAAGTCTAACTTGGTAGAAACTGAGGTCGTCAACTTGGGGGATATAGAGAATGTCAAGGAAACGCGCATCAGTGTTCACCTGTCATCGTCAGAAAAGGAAGAGTACACGGAGTTCTTAAAAAAATATGAGGACATATTTGCCTGGTCGTACGATAATATGACCGGTCTCAGTACATCTATTGTAGCTCACAAACTGCCAACAGATCCGACATGTCCGCCGGTAAAGCAGAAGCTCAGAAAGTTCAAGCCAGACATGAGTTTGAAAATCAAGGAAGAAGTTACCAAAAAGTCAAAGCCAAGGTCCTCAGGGTAGTGGAATATCCAACATGGTTGTCCGATATTGTGCCAATGCCAAAGAAGGATGGGAAGGTCAGGGTCTGTATCGACTATCGGGACCTCAACCGGGCCAGTCCGAAAGATGACTTCCCCTTACCAAACATACACATCTTGATTGACAACTGCGCCAAGCACGAGCTGCAGTCATTTGTCGATTGTTTTGCTAGATATCATTAGATATGGCTGGACAAAGAAGACGCGGAGAAAAAGGCTTTCATTATGCTGTGGGGGATGTATTGTTACAAGATGATGCCGTTCGGATTAAAGAATTCTGGGGCCACCTACATGAGGGCCATGACTTCTATTTTCCATGACATGATACAAAAAAAGATCGAGGTGTATGTAGATGACATCATCCTCAAATCCAAGAAAGCCACTGACCACATGGAAGATCTGAGGAAGTTCTTCAATAGACTAAGAAGGTACAACTTGAAACTGAACCCCGCCAAATGTGCGTTCGGGGTTCCTGCCGGAAAATTGCTTGGGTTCATCGTAAGTCGACGAGGAATAGAACTGGATCCATAAAAGACTAAGTCCATTCAAGAATTGCCATCTCCAAAGAACAAGAAAGAGGTTATGAGTTTCTTGGGGAGACTCAACTACATCAGTCGGTTCATAGCCTAGTCCACTGTCATTTGTGAGCCAATCTTTAAGATGTTGAAGAAGGATGCCGCCACTAAATGGACTGATTATTGTCATAAAGCTTTCGACAGAATCAAGGAATACCTGTCAACGCTGCCAGTTCAGTTCTGCCCGAACCGGGTAGACCACTATTGCTCTACCTTGCAGTACTGGATGGAGCAATCGGTTGTGTTTTCGGACAACATTATGAAATAGGAGAAAGGAGCAAGCTATCTACTATCTCAGCAAGAAGTTCACCCCGTACGAGGCCCGGTATTCCCTGCTAAAATGCACATATTGTGCTCTGACTTGGGTAGCTTAGAGGTTGAGGCATTATTTCTGTGCGTATACCACTTATCTTATATCAAGGATGGATCCGCTAAAATATATCTTTCAGATCCCATGCCCACTAGAAAACTATCCAAGTGGCACATCCTGCTGAGTGAATTCGACATTGTTTACATGACTCAGAAGACAATCAAAGGACAGGCACCGGCAGATCATCTTGCCAAAAATCCCGTGGGCGGAGAATACGAGCCTTTAAAGACGTATTTTCCTGACGCAGAGGTGTCTTTCATAGGAGAAGACATTGCAGAATCCTATGATGGCTGGAGAATATTTTTTGATGGAGCAGCAAATTTCAAAGGGGTGGGCATAGGAGCAGTTCTAGTATCAGAAACAAGTCAGAATTATCTGGTGTCCGCCAAGCACAGGTTCCCGTGCACCAACAACATGGCCGAGTACGAAGCCTGCATCTTAGGGCTCTAGCTGGGCATTGACATGAACGTTCAGGAGTTACTAGTAATCGAGGATTCTGACTTGCTTATACATCAGGTCCGAGAAGAATGGGCAACCAAGAACTCCAAGATACTCCCGTACTTGCATTATGTATAGGAGTTGAGGAAGGGGTTTTACAAATACAGAATTCCAGCATGTCCCCAGAGTCCAGAATGAGTTCGCCGACTCGTTGGCCACTCTATCATCCATGATTCAGCACCCAGATAAGAATTTCATCGATCCCATCCCGGTGAAAATTCATGATCAGCTAGCTTACTTTGCTCATGTCGAGGAAGAAGCGGACGGAAAACCATGGTTTCACGACATTATGAAATATCTAGCAACAGGGGAATATCCAGAACTTGCAAACACTACTCAGAAGCACACACTGTGGAGGCTATCCGATCACTTCTTTCGCATCGGAGGAATCCTTTATAGGAGGACTCCCAATTTGGGATTACTAAGGTGTGTCGAAGCAAAGGAAGCATCCAGGTTGTTGGAAGAAGTTCATGCAGGGACCTATGGCCCTCACATGAATGGTTTTGTCTTAGCCAAGAAAATACTCCGAGCCGGATATTTTTGGATGACTATGGAAACAGACTGCATCCAGTAAGTTTGAAAATGTCATCGTTGTTAGATACATGCAGATATGATAAAGGTTCCTCCCAATGAGCTTAATGCAACAAGCTCACCATGGTCGTTCGCCGCTTGGGGAATGGATGTCATCGGACCTATCGAGCCTTCCGCATCAAACGGACACAGGTTCATTCTAATAGCCATTGATTATTTTACCAAATGGGTTGAAGCAACATCATATAAGGCAGTAACCAAGAAGGTTGTGGCAGACTTTGTCCGTGACCGTATCATTTGCCGGTTCGGCATCCCAGAGTCGATCATCACTGATAATGGTTCCAATCTCAACAGTGACCTGATGAAACCGATGTGTGAAACGTTCAAGATTAAGCACAAGAATTCTACAGCCTACAGATCTCAAATGAATGGATCTATAGAAGCGGCCAATAAGAACATCAAGAAGATACTAAGGAAAATAATAGAGAAACACAAGCAGTGGCATGAAAAGCTATCATTTGCTTTATTGGGGTACCGTACCACGGTTCGCACATCAACCGGGGTGACTCCCTATATGTTGGTTTATGGTACCGAGGCAGTCATTCCCGCCAAGGTAGAGATTCCCTCCCTGAGGATTATACAGGAAGCGAAACTTGAAGTTGCAGAATGGGTAAAAAGTCTCTATGAGCAGTTAGCCCTTATAAACGGGAAAAGAATGAATGCAGTTTGCCATGGTCAATTGTATTAGAACAGAATGTCTAGAGCCTTCAACAAAAGAGTCAATCCGCAACAGTTTATTCCAGGACAGCTGGTGTTGAAGAAAATTTTCCTGTATCAGGATGAAGCCAAAGAAAAGTTCTCTCCTAACTGGCAAGGCCCGTACATAGTTCACCGGGTCATAACAGGAGGAGCCCTCATACTCGCAGAAATGGATGGAGAAGTCTGGCCAAAGCCAATTAATTCGGATGCAGTCAAGCGTTATTATGTGTAATTATTATGATTTCTTTATGCATGTAATTTGAACTACGCCTGACCTGATTTCCGTTTAAGAGGGGATACGTAGGCAGCCCTATGGGTTCGGTCACAATTCAATAAAATTTTCATTTCCCCCGCAATTGGAAACTGAGGTAGAATTTTGAGGAGGACCCTCAAAATTCCGAAGTTGATCTTTAGCCATTCATCATCAATAGCCTTCAGAAGCAGCAGCCCAGTAAACTGGGGCAGAATTTTGAGGAGGACCCTCAAAATTCCGGAACAAAGGAAACTGCAATATCTTGGACCGCATCACAGTCGTCGGTTCATCTAAAAGAAAATCATTTTTAAATTATGTATTTACATCATATTTTAACAAAATTATTACCAAATCATGCATGGCTACTATCAAATTGCTTTGTTTAGCGACGCTACCCCAATGAAAACAAGAGTCGAGNCCCCCCCCCCCCCGATAAAGCTCACGATCTTTCTTTGAATGCAGGCACCCCAAGACATAGAACCATAAGATACGGTTACATACTCATATTTTACAGGAGTCCAGCCCTTAGAATCACCATTCACTTACAAGTGTTGTCCGCACATAACATCTACAGCGTCCACAATGACACAACCAACTATCAGCTATCATCTATCAGCTAAGAGATTTCGTCACTCTCCACCTTTATATTTCTTGCATTGCATAAGGCTACCTTTCTGCCTTCCGAGACTAAGCATTGTCTCTATCCTGCATTTTATTACATTGCATAAGGCTACCTTTCTGCCTTCCGAGACTAAGCATTATCACCATCCTGCATTTTCTTGCATTGCATAAGGCTACCTTTCTGCCTTCCGAGGTTAAGCTCTACCTCCATCCTCAATTTTATTGCATTGCATAAGGCTACCTTTTCTGCCTTCCGAGGTTAAGATCTACCTCCATCCTGCATTCTCTTGCATTGCATAAGGCTACCTTTCTACCTTCCGAGGTTAAGCTCTACCACCATCCTGCATTTCCTTGCATTGCATAAGGCTACCTGTCTGCCTTCCGAGGTTAAGCTCTACCTCCATCCTGCATTTTTCTTGCATTGCATAAGGCTACCTTTCTGCCTTCCGAGACTAAGCATTGTCTCCACCTGCATGGCTGATAGATCACCAACTTTATTTAAATCCTGCATGGTTGAAATATCGCCAATTTTATTTAAATCTTTGCATGGCTGAAATATCGCCAATTTTATTTAAATCTTTGCACGGCTAAAATATCGCCAACTTTATTTAAATCCTGCATGGCTGAAATATTGCCAACTTTATTTAAATCTTGCATGGCTGAAATATCGCCAATTTTATTTAAATCTTTGCACAGTTGAAATATCGCCAACTTTATTTAAATCCTGCATGGCTGAAATATCGCCAACTTCATTTAAATCTTTGCATGGTTGAAATATCGCTAACTCTATTTAAATCTTTATATCGGCTGAAATATCGCCATTTATTTTTTCACTTATATAACGGCTGAAAGATCACCATTTATATTTTGTGCTTCACATCGGCTGAAACATCGCCAAATCCTGCATTCCATGGGCTGAAAGATTGCCAAATTGTCCAAAGGCGCCATTGTTCGGAGGCACCATTTTCATAGCCCGAGAGCGCCATGACGTGGCCTGAGGACCCCGCTTTTATCTTTTGCATATCATCATTCAAAGGCATCATGGTTCGGAGGCATCATTCTCATATCCCGAGAACATCATTTCATAGCCTGCGAATCCTCTATTATACGCTTCATGGCCCAGGGCATCATGGTCTGAGGACGTCATCCTACTCGTCCGAAGACAGCATTCATGGTCCAATGAGAACTTGCATCACGTTTAAATTTATGCACGATATATGCTCGTATTGCTTATTTATAGGTACATCGTCTAGCAACGGCCATTACAGCAGGAGCGATCTTGCTCCGTTTCCTATAGCCCATCGGTCCCTGACCATTCTTTCTAACCCGAATATTGCATCCGTCTTTCGAACTCTCCATCAGCATGTTCCACCGACGGATTCCCCCCGAACTACATATGGCCTGATTCCTGTAAGACCAGGGATATGTAGGCATCTCAGGGACCAGAGCTCGGTCAAAATTCTTCAATCATTTCATTCGGTCAAAATTGGCCATCATATCTTTACCCGACAACTCTTTCATCATTCTTGGGTAAAGAGGGGCAGCTGTTGATACCCAATTTTTTCCTACATATTTTTTATACTCAAAATAGCATGTACATGCATATATAAGCATGCCCATATGTTTTGATATTTTCCTTTGTTTTTAAAGATTTTTAAAAAAATTAGTTTATTATCTAGTTTTATATTACAAAATTCAATAATTATTCCCAAACTAGCATTTTTGGTGAATGATTCTCATGTTTACACCAAGATATAATTAAGGGGATTTTTGCACATTTTTACAAAGTTATTTGATACTTTTTAAGCTAAATTGCATAAAATTGCAATTATAGCCTATATTACGATTAATAGCGTTTTGCAATTATAAAATTATTTTCGGTATTTTTGGATTAACATTTATATATTATTAATTAGATCAGTGCTTTTAATTTGGTTTTAAATCATTGTTGCTATTTTATAAAACAATAAAAGGGGAAAATTGGTTATTTAACGAACAGCCTTATTTATTTCAATTATAGCCAAATTGGCCACACCCCTATCAGATTTTTCAAATGGCCTAATACCCTATTTTAAGCCAACCTAGCCCAATCCCTAAAACAACCTGGTCCAATCCGTTTTAATCTGAGTCGTTGATCAAATGAGATCAACGGCCCGGATTTAATTACCCTAATTAAATCTAAACTACCCCTCCCCCCCAAAACCCCTCATTTTCTCTGAGACCCTCTCTCTCTCTATATCGTCTCTCCTTCTCCCTTCTCTCTAGAACCTTCTGGTTCTTTCTTTTTCTCCGATGAACTCCACCGCCTCTTCAGCCACCTCCAATCTTACCCCATTCGACCATCAACCGCCATGACACCTTAGACCACTGGTTCTCTCTATTTTTGAGACCCCAAAACCCCCACCATGCGAACCAGTCCCTGAAGGCTTCACCTAGTCTGTTTTCGGCCATCTCTGGCCACCTTCCTTCAACCTTGGGGCTCCGATGGGCCTCTCACCATCTTGTGCAATGCCTCAGGGACCTTCGAGGCTTATGGACTATGGTGATTGAGACCTAGGGTTCCGGGTTCTACCATTAGCGGGTTCTTCGGTGTGATTTCAGGCGAAATCACACCCCATCTGTTACGATCTATGAGGTTTCAACAGGTTTTCTCCACTTCTATAAGGGTTTCCCCTTTAGAAACCCCAGCTCTCTCTTAAACCTCTCAAAACATTGCTATTCTCATGATGTTTTCGTGTTTTCCTCTACGTTCTGCTTATTTTCGAAGTTCATTCCGAAAAAACCTTTTACTTTGAACCATTTTTTTTACTCTCTTTGAAAATTAGGGTTTTCTTAGATTTCATTATGCATGCTTTGACTAATTCTCTTTATGGGTAAAAACCTCTTCTTTGTTTATTCTGACTAATTTCTATGCTCTTACTCTTTTAATTTGACTCTGCTAAGAAAACCTAATTTCTAAAATGTTTACTTGTTCGGTTAAGGGTGTTGGCATGTCTCTTTGCCTTGGTTATGCGTGTTAGACTAATTTCCTTTGCCTTGTGTTAGTTTGTTTCTTCATGTATCAGCCTGATTTTTCTTACTTTGGTTCTGTCTACTAGCCTATTTTCTTGACTCCTGTTAATGTTTCATGATCATCGTGCTTCGAGTATGACTTGTTTGTTTCCACTAAGCTCTGAGTGATTGTGTTTGCTCATCTCTTGTTCCCCTTCTATCTATGTAGCTAATTTTGGCTCGCTACTTGTGTTCATTAACTTCTATTTATATGATAAAAATGCAGAATCATTACTTCACATGATTGATTCTGATTTTCCTTGATTGATTGGTAATTCAAAGATCTTTCTTTTAAACTTGCATTCTACTTGCCCATTTGAATTAATTGGTCTTGTTACCTTATTTGCTATAGTACTCTATTCTTTTAAGCCTTTCCTTAATTAGGATTTTTCTGAATTTGGTCTTAATTGGCTATTAGGTGCAGTACTGAGTCTCGATTCCTTCCCTTACTTAATTTTACACTGATTTTCCCTGCTTGCCTTATATGATGTTGAATCTCTTTGTTTGATTTTTGATTCCCTTAATTAATGGGAGTACTTCCTTGATTATTTGATTAGTTGATTCCGAGTTCTTTAATTAATATATTTCTGTGATTTTTTACCTTATTTCACCCCTACTCTCAACTATAAATACCCTAGGTCTTTGCAAAAAGAATATACGAGAGTCTTCTGACTTACATATCATTAAATACTTTAAAATATGTATTCTCTCTTGCTCTTCTGCTCTATTGCTATACTCTGCTCCTGCTTGTTATTAGCCGGCTGAAAGCCAAGGCTAATATAGGTCACTCATTCATCTTTGCATTCTGCTTTTGCTCTCTTACTGGTATGTCTTCTATTTGATTTACAACAACCAAAAGCAAAATGTTTTTTATTCATATTGCACTTCCTCTTATTTCTTTTATGCTTCTATTTATGGTTCTGCTGTTTACAGTGTAATTAGCTTGCCTCCTTGCTAGTTCATTGATGTGATTACCCTTTCCTCAATTCAGCATGTCTATTATTTCCCTTATTTGTTTGCCACAACTTTTCCTTACTCCCAGTGCTTTATCAGTATGTAACATGACCTCCCTAGCTATTAATTAATCCTGAACCCCTTCCTTGAGCATGATGTGTGAGTTTGTTTGGCATTCCTCAATTTAAGGCTGTTAAGCTCTTGGCATGAACACTTTGTGGTGTGTTATGACTGTTCAAGCCTCGCTATGCTTTCTTTGATGTCTGCGTGTATGCAAATCTATCCTTACATGTGAATTACTTGTACCCATTTCCCCTTCCCCTGTTTGTGCGTGCTTCCCTAAACCATGTGTGATATTTTATTTCTGAGATTGCGCTACTCACCTCCCTTTCAAGACTATTACACTCTTCCATTATTCTCTTTCAAAAACTTATTCTTGTTGGATTATTTTGAAACTGTTTTTTTTTCGAACTCAATTCCTTTGAAAAATTATACCAAGCACTCTTACTACTCTTAGGAAATAGGTCCTGCCCCCTTCGTGTGAGCATTTCTTTGGGTACCTCTGAATACCCACTGAACTTTGACACACAAGGTTGGCATTCCACACTGCACATATCCTACAATTTTCTAAATTGTCTAGTGCTGGTATTGGCTAGGGACCCAATGGGGGCCCTAGGGAGCTTGGTCGTACCTAGACCATGGCAAAGGTTGTGAACTCGAAGGGGTTGAGGTTGGGGATTGGGCCTGATTGAAGGCTCCCTATAGCGTAGCTTCTTATTTTTTATGTTGTAATTCAGATGCTATTGGTTTGTAATAACTTGTAAATAGACAATTGGGGTGAATAGTGAATATGGGGGAGGGTTATGCATGCTTAGCATAAATCATGGGTAGAAAACATGCTTATAGGATTTTATCTATTATTTGCGCAATAGAAAACTTGTATAGGTCATGCATTTCATTCATTAGAAATTCTGCTTTAGGTTCCTTAATTTCATTCTATCATTATGCTCACCTTGTAACCATGATCAGTTAATACTCAATAAGCAGTTAACAACAAACCAACAATTTGTCATTACTGCATTGGCATACTAGAAATCATGTCTTTAGGAATTCTTATGCGCATTAGATATCCTGCCTCTAGGACTCCTCGTTCGAATTGCAGTAATTGATTCCTGCTTAGCTAACGACTTTGTTAAAATACGGTTAAGTGGGTTAAAATATTTTTTCTTTTTTTGCAAATAGCTTATCACGCATGAATCAGAATTAAGATATGAGTATTCATCTTTTAATAATTAGGTAATGTATAACGACGCCTAGGCAAACCTTAGGCTCTTTGAGAAGTGATCAATTGTATTTCTATTAGTCTAAAACCAACCAACTCCCTTAAGTTTTAACTTTGCAGTTCCCTTTCGTGTTGAGATCTTTTGAAGTTCACTCAGCTTTCCTTTTCTTAAAACAAAAAATCTGCTGAAAACGATTTTTTTTTGTAAAATGACATACCTTTACTTTTACTGGTTTTTGATTTTTATGTCTGCAAATCTCTGGGTTACCTATCTCTGTCGAGAATCATGCTATTATTATTGCTACTTTATAACCACTGAAAAATCTATATCTTTTGAGACCTTAATTATGTTTTAAGGCATGCTATTTATGTGTTTGTTTGAGGAGGTGTACATGGGCCCTTACATGTTTACATGCTTCCCCCCCCCCCCCCCCCCCCCCCC
>MU771917.1:59004-69588 GCA_026770625.1 Nicotiana glauca | reverse complement strand
AAAATATTCCCGTGAAACGTTTCCCCCCATTTCAAAGTACAAACAACTTCCTACCTTAAATCGAGACATAAATTCATTAGGTTTTCCTTTTTGCCCACCTCCGCCGTAATATCCACAGAAACTACCACCTCATGTGTCGAATTTCCCTCTACTCTAAAATGCAGGGTCGTCTCATTTTTTTTTTTTTTTTTTGAAATGTGCTCTATGTGCCAATATTTGCTTCAATGAAATACAACGACGAAAAAGAAAATCTCAATAGTATCAAAGTTCAAGCACAAAGTTCATTCGGGTTTGTTTCATAGCACTAATCTTAAGTTTAAACTTACTTGTGTTCAGATCTTAAATATTTCTATATGTCACAACCCCAAATTCTCACCGACGGAACCGTGTCGGCGCCTAACATTTCACTTGCTAGGCAAGCGAACGCTAGAAAAATTTATCAATTTTTAACAATTGAATAAAATAACGAAAGATAACTGAAATATCAATGCAGAAGATAAAGCTGCCAAACGTCTATTACAATTCCCTGAACCTGGTGTCACAAGTGCATGAGCTTCTAAAACAATACACATAAAGGTTTGAAATAAGTACAAAGCTTTCTAAATGAAGTTGTACATCTAAAAGAAAAGAGGATGGGGACTCCAGGAGCTGCAGGCGCTAAACAGTCATACCTCAAGTCTCCGCAAATATCCGATCCAAGCTCGCTAGTAATCGCCATTGGGACCATCTCCAAAATCTGCACAGTGTGCAGAGTGCAGTATCAGTACAATCGATTCTATGTATTGGTAAGTTCCGAGCTTAACCTCGACGAAGTAATGACGATGCTAAGGCGGGTTGATACGTAGGATTTTAACATGTTTTATGCCCCTACTTGCCTATGCTGAGTATAAATTGCTATGAAATAGTCCCAAAATGCTCACAGGTTGTGATTGATTGCAGGTTTGAGCGACAAAGTGATAAAATGTCGAAGATCGGCTCAAAACGGAGTGAAACCTGCTCAAGTATCAAAGACCAAGTGAAGTGAAAGAAATAGAGAACCTAGTGCGGACCGCACAAAAGTGCACGCGTCCGCACTAGGAGGTTCAGAGATGGGCATATTCAGAACATTGACAACACGGCCGCGGTCGGATCCATGCAGCCCGCGTTCGGCTTATGCGGCCGTGCTACTTATTCATGCGGCCCGCGTCAAGAGATTCAAAGAGATCATTTTGGTCAAAAGCAAGCCACGCGGCCGCGGTCTGCGCCAGAGCTTTCCGCGGCCGTGCTACCCTTTTACACGGCCTGTGCCATGCAGTTCAAAGAGATAAAAATTTAAGTCAAAGAGCCAGTGCGGCTGCGGTCATGTTTGCGCGGCCCGCATTGACCCCACAGGGGTATTTTTGTCCAGTTTTTCTATCAACTATAAATAGAACATTTTACCATTTTAGGTCAAGTTTTTGTATTATTAACAGAGTTGCGCTCGTGGAGACCGAGATACTAGCCATTTTGGCATTTTAGCTTTACATTCTCAATAGATTCTTGTAATTTCATCTTAGTAATCAATTAATATGTTTAGTTCTTCATCTAATTCTTCTGTTTCTTCTTTAATTATGTCTAGCTAAACCTTTTAGCTAGGGTTGTAGCTCAACCCTAGTGTGGATAATTGATGGGTGTTGCCATATAGGGTTAAATTGATATTGGGTATTTTTTATTTGGGTTAATTTTATGTGTTAATTAAGGATTGGTGGTTGCAAACACTGATTCTAGTTTTGTGGGTTTAACTCTTCTTGAGAAAGAGAGTCCATGATCCCAAAATTGACCCAACAAGGAATTGGGATGGACCCATAAGAAATGGTAGTCCCAATTAACGGGTTAAACCTTGAGAGAGTAATTACCCTACTTGAACCCTAGTTGCTTGGTCTAATTGGCCTACCCAATTGGTCTCGAGAGAATCAATTGGGCAAAATCATTATCTATACTGAGAGGTATGAGAATTGGTACAATTGTGCATCGGTTATAGCATAAGCCCCAAATATGTCAATCTATCCTTAGTAGCTTCTACCTGTTAAATTAACCACCTAGGTGATGCCACGACCCTAGTGCCTTTCCTCTCATTAATTACAACTTAGCAATATTCTCGTAGCTTAATTTAGCCTTAATCATTAGTTTATAACAGTAGTGATAAATACAAAACCCCCAAAAATGTTAGAAGTACAATTAGAAGCACATATGCAACTCTAGGCTAGACAGACAATACAACTCCACTCCAAGCTCCCTGTGGAAATTCGATCCCGAACCACTATTTGGGTAAAATTTGTTGTGACCCGCTCTTCCTACCATTGCGTAGTGTCAAGTTGGTAGCGATCACGGGTCACCTACACTATAACATGTATGCAGTATATAATAATGACATAATAATTGAAATACGAAACAGAATTAAATAGCCAACAGGAAATGATAACCACAGTCTCAAAAATAAATCAGTATCGTCCAGAATTACCAATCCTTACCAGCTCAAATAAAAATACTGGAAAACAATGCAGCTCCAGAAATAGAAATATATACATATAGGTTGTTGCGGCGAGTAACCCGATCCAACCAGAAAACATATAATCCTCCCTTATTCCTCCATGACAGTATCAATAACAGTAAATAATATATGTTTGTTGCGATGCGCAACCCGATCCCACCATATATCAATATCAATATCATAATTCATCTTTATTTCGTCATATCAATCCATCCTTATTTCACATGTTGCGGTGTGTAACCCAATCCCACCGTATAAATATATTCACCCTTATTCCACTATATCAATCCTCCCTTATTATACCTATTGCGGCGTGCAGCCCGATCCCACTATATCAGTACCAAACATTCAATATACACAATCAAATCAACAATCTAAATCACAAGGCCTTTACGATAAATAAATACCAAACTAAACCAAGAAAAGGAAACCTTTTCTAATATAGAATCTACACAATTACTACACAACGAGACCAATCTAGCAAATTTACAATTTGAAGGTACAAGCAAGTCAATTAAAGCAAATAGCAGGGAATCATGAAACTATAAAGAGAGCTATCATTGACAGGAGAAGATATTGATTAACAGATAGCAGTTAAGAATAGAAAGCATTTAGAGTACATAACAGTTAAGATAGGCAGGAAAACAATTAAGGAATAGAGGTAAATCAGGAAAAATAGATAATTTGGCGGGATATAAGCACTCGTCACCTTGCATATATGCCGCTCACATGAAATTCACATAACACATAGTCTGAGGGTCCCTATTTCCCTCAAGTCACTGTTAGACGCAACATTTACCTCACTCCAAAGTCCACTCAAAGTTCAATCACAGCTTTGCCTTTAAAACACGCCTCCGAACCAACAATATCTAGCAAATTACTAGCCAAACATTTCAAAATAAGTCGTAGGAATCACCTATGATAACAAAAGACTCAATTTAGGTCGTTGTTGAAAAAGTCAACAAAAGTCAATACCTGGGGTTGCTTGGTCCAAATCCCAAATATTCGGACCAAAACCCGATTACCCATTCATTCCCGAGCCCAGATATACCATTGGTTTTGGAATCCGACCACAATTTTGAGGTCTAAATCCCCAAATTTCAAAATCCTAGTTTCTATCCAAAAATCCCCAATTCTACCATGAAAACCTTAGATTCTAGGTTGAAATCTTATAAAACAAAGTGAAAAATTGAAAGAAACTAATTTAGAATCACTTACCTATGATTTAGGGAAGAAAAGTTCTTTGGAAAGTCGTCTATTGTATTTTAGGCTTTAAAAATTTAAAGAATGAATGAAAAATCCCGTCTAAGTCACTTTTACATAGTTACAGATGTCGCATTTGCGACCTGAGCTTCGCAATTGAGAAGCTCGCAAATACGACAAAACCATCGCATTTACGAGGTCTCTCACACTTCTGCTTCCTTCGCAAAAGGAAAGAAATTCTCGCAAATGCGAGATGAGCTGATCGTAAATGCAATCCAATGATCGAAAATGCTAATACTGCCTCCCCCTGTCCCAATCACAATTGCAAAAGAAATTTTGCAAATGCAAACATAGGGTGGCCCAACTTCTCTTTGCATTTGCGATGAGAAGCTCATATTCGCCCTGCTGTACCAGCAGTGTTCTAAGTCTCATTTTCACTCCGTAGCCTATCTGAAACTCACCCGAGCCCCTGGGGCTCCAAACCAAATACGTACACAAGTCTTAAAACATCATACGAACTTAATCAAGCGATCAAATCGTCAAAATAACACTTAAAACCACGAATTTAGCACCAAATCAAATGAAACTCTCAAGAACACTTTAAAATTCCTATTTTCACAAGCGAACGTCTGAATCGCATCAAATCAACTATGTTTCTTACTAAATTTCACATACAAGTATTAAATATTATAATGAACCTATACCGGGCTCCAGAACCAAAATACGGACCCAATTACAACAAGATCAAACATTAATAATTTCTTAAAAAACCATTACATTTTCAGACTTTTAATTTTCAACAAAATTCATAACTCGAGCTAGGGACCTCCGAATCTGATTCCGGGCATATGCCCATGTCCCATATTTTGATGCGGACCCTACGAAACTGTCAAAATACGAATTCGGGTCCGTTTCTAAAAATGTTGGCCGAAGTCAACTTAAATGAAGTTTTTAAGCATAAATCCTTATTTTTATCATCTTTCAACGTAAAAGCATTCCGAAAATATGCCTGGACTTCGCATGCAAACTGAGGAGGGATAAAATGAGGTTTTTAAGGCCTCGAAACACATAATTTGGTTTTAAATTATAAGATGACCTATCGGGTCATCACATTTTCCACATCTAAAACAATCATTCGTCCCGAACGGATATAGAAAAGTATCTGAGCTGGGAAAAAGGTGGGGATATCTACTCTGCATGTCCGACTCAGACTCCCAAGTAGCTACCTCGACGGGCTGACCTCTCCACTACACTCGAACTGAAGGGTATCTCTTCGATCTCAACTGACGAACCTGTCGGGCTAGAATAGCCACGGCTCCTCCTCATAACTAAAATCTTTGTCCAACTGGACAGAACTGTAATCTAACACGTGGGATGGATCATCGTGATACTTTCGGAGCATGGACACATGGAACACTAGATGGACCACTGATAAACCAGGTGGCAACGTAAGTTTGCAAGCCACCTCTCCTACCCGCTCAAGAATATCAAAAGGCCCCATGTACCTAGGGATCAACTTTCCCTTCTTTCCAAACCTCATTACGCCATTCATGGGTGGCACACGAAGCAACACTCTCTCTCTGACCATGAATACAACATCGCGGACCTTGCGGTCAGCATAACTCTTTTGCCTGGATTGAGCTGTGCGAAGTCTATCATGAATGAGGAACGGTCATGGAAGAGCGGTGACTATGGTTCCTTTGGTCTTATTTGACATCTTGAAAAAATTTAGGCAATACGGGCACGGGGCCGGGACCCACGTCGGAAGGGGTGGGCCATAGCACACGAAAATATGGGAATCGGGCATAATTCCAATTTTATGACCGTAAAATGCCAAAAAATGAGGAATGGTCATGGAGGGGCAGTGAATATGGTTCCTTTGGTCTTATTTGACATCCTAAAAAAAAATTAGGCAATACAGGACTGGGGGGCCGGGCCCACGGTGGAAGGCATGGACTATAGCACACAAAAATATGGGAATCGGGCGGAATTCCAGTTTTATAGTCGTAAAATGCAAAAAATGAGGAATGGTCATGGCAGAGTGATAACTATGGTTCCTTAGGTCGTATTTGACATCCCAAAAAAATTTGAGACAATCCTGGTCCGGGGGTTCGGGCCCACGGTGGAAGGCGTGGGCTATAGCACACGAAAATAAGGAAATTAGGGCATAATTCCAGTTTTATGGTCGTAAAATGCCAAAAAATGAGTAACGGTCATGGAGGGGCGGTCAAAACTTTTTCCTTAGGTCATATTTGATGTTCCAAAAAAAATTTATGCGATCGGTGTCTAGAGGCTTGGGCCCACGGCGGAAGGCGTGGTCTATCGCACACGAAAGTATGGAAATTAGGCAAAATTCTAGTTTTATGGTCGTAAAACACCAAAAATGAGGAATGGTCATGGAGGGGCGGTCAAAATATGTTCTTTAGGTCGTGTTTGACGTCCCGAAAAACTTTTAGGCGATCTAGGTGCGGTGGCCCGGGCCCACGTGGAAGGCATGGGCAATAGCACACAAAAATATAGGAACCCGGAGGAATTCTATTTTTATGATCGTAAAATGCCAAATAATGAGGAATGGTAATGGCGGGATGGTAAAAATTTGTTGCTTAGGTTGTATTTGACATCCCGAAAAAACTTGGGGCGATTCGGGTCAGGGGGTCGGGCCCACGGCGGAATGCGTGGGCTATAGCATATGAAAATATAGGAATCGGGCGGAATCCCAGTTTTATGGTCGTAAAAGATGTAAAAATGAGTAATGGTCATAGAGGGGTGGTGAACATGGTTCCTTAGGTCGTGTTCGACATCCTGGAAAATTTTTAGCAATACGGGCCTGGGGACCTGGCCCCACGGCAGAAGGCGTGGGCTATAGCACACACAAATATCGAAATGGGGCGGAATTCTAGTTTTATGGTCGTAAAACACCATAAAATGAGGAACGGTCATGGAGGGATGGTGCCTATGTTTCCTTAGGTCGTATTTTACATCCCAAAAAAATTTTAGCCGGTCCGAGCCTGGGGGCCCGGGCCCATGGCAGAAGGCGTAGGCTACAGCACACGATATGGGAATCGGGCAAAATTCCAGTTTTATGGCCGTAAAAGACGTAAAAATGAGGAACGGTCATGGATGGGCAGTGACTATGGTTCCTTAGGTCATATTTAACATCCTAGAAAATTTTTAGCAATACGGGCCGGGGGGGCTGGGCCCACGCCGGAAGGCATGGGCTATAGCACATGCAATTATAGGAAAGAGGCGGAATTCCAGTTTTATGGCAGTAAAACACCATAAAATGAGGAATGATCATGGAGGGACCGTGACTATGGTTCTTTAGGTCGTATTTCACATCCCAAAAAAATTTTAGCTGATCCAGGACTGGGGGCCCGGGCCCACGGCGAAAGGCGTGGGCTATAGCATACGAAAAAGTAGGAATCGAGCGGAATTCTAGTTGTATGCCCATAAAACATAAAAATATGATGAATGGTCATGAGGGGCATTAAAATTTGTTCCTTAGGTCGTATTTGACGTTCTAGAAAAATTTCGGGCGATTCGAGTCTGGGGGCATGGGCCCACGGCGGAAGGCATGGACTATAACCCACAAAAATATGAGAAACGGGCAGAATTCCAGTTTTATCGCCTAAAAGGCCATAAAATGAGGAACGGTCATGGCGGGGCGGTGACTATGCTTCCTTAGGTCGTATATCACGTCGCGAAAATCTTTTAGGCGATTTGGGTCCAGAGCCTCGGGCCCAGAGGAAGGCGTAGGCTATAGCACACGAAAATATGGAAATCGGGCAGAATTCTATTTTTATGGCCGTAAAACGCAAAAAAATGAGGAACGATCATACCGGGGTGGTCAAAATTTGTTCCTTAGGCCATATTTGATGTCCTAGAAAAATATAAGGCAACCTGAGTCCGGGGGCCTAGGCCCACAGCAGAAGGCATAGTCTATTCCATATGAAATGTGGGAATCGGGCGAAATTCCAGTTTTATAGCCGTAAAATGCCAAAAACGAGGAACGGTCATGGCGGGGTGGTGACTATGGTTCCTTAGCTCATATTTGATGCCTCAAAAAAAATTTAGGCAATCCGAATCCGGGGACTCGGGCCTAGGTGGAAGGCGTGGGCTATAAGATACGAAATATAAGAATCGGGTAGAATTCGAGTTTTATGGTCGTAAAATGCCAAAAAAATGAGAAACAATAACGGAGGGGCGGTCAAAATGTGTTCGTTACACTGTATTTGACGTCCCGAAAAAATTTTAGGCGATCCGAGTCTGGGGGTCTGGGCCCACGGAGGAAGGCGTGGACTATAGCACACGAAAATATCGGAATCTAGCAGTTTTACGACAGTAAAATGCCAAAAATTTATAAACGGCCATGGTGGGCAGTCGAAATTTTTCCTTGGGTCGTATTAAACGTCCTAAAAAAATTTTAGGCGATCCGAGTTCAAGGGCAGGGTACACAGCAGAAGGTGTGAGCTATAGCAAAAGAAAATATAGGAATCAGGCGGAATTCCAGTTTTATTGTCATAAAACGCCAAAAAATAAGGAACAGTTATGGCTGGGCAGTCAAAAAATTTTCCTCAGGTCGTATTTGACATCCTGGAAAAATTTTAGGCGATCCAGATCGGGGGCCCGAGCTCACGACGAAAGGTGTGGGCTATAGCATACGAAAATATGAGAATCGGGTGGAATTCCAGTTATGGCCATAAACTGCCAAAAAATGATGAACGGTCATGGCGGGGCAGTCAAAATTTATTCCTTAGGTCGTATTAGACATCCCAAAAAAATTTAGGCAATTCTGGTTCGGGGGCCTGGCCCTCGGCGGAAGGCGTGGGATGTAGCAAACGAAAATATGGGAATTAGGCAAAATTCCAGTTTTATGGCCGTAAAATACAAAAATGAGGAACGGTTATGGTGAGGCGGTCAAAAGTTTTTCCATAAGTCGTATAAAATGTCCCAAAAAATTTAAGGCAATCCAGGTTTGCGGGACCAGGCCCACGGCAGAAGGCGTAGGTTATGGCATACGAAAATATGGGAATCGGGTAAAATTCCAGTTTTATGGCCATAAAATACCAAAAAATAAGAAACGGTCATGGTGGGCGGTGAATATTCTTTCCTAGGTTGTATTTGACGTCCCAAAACAATTTTAGGAAATACGGATCCGAGGGCTCGAGATAGGACACAAAAATATGAAATCGGGCGGAATTCGAGTTTTATGATCGTAAAATGCCAAAAAATGAGAAACAGTAATGGCGGGACGGTCAAAATTTGATCGTTAGGCTGTATTTGACGTTCCGAAATTTTTTTTAGCTATTCGGGTCTGGGGGCCTGGTCCCACGGAGGAAGGCGTGGGCTATAGCACACAAAAATATGATAATCTAGCGGAATTCCAGTTTTATGACCGTAAAACACCAAAAAATGAGGAACGGTCATGGAGGAGCGCTCAAATTTTTTTCCTTGGTTCGTATTAAACGTCCAAAAAAAATTTTAGGTGATCCGGGTTCGAGGAAAGGGCCCACGGCGGAAGGTGTGGGCTATAGCAAACGAAAATATAGGAATGAGGTAGAAAATCATTTTTACGGCCGTAAAACGCCAAAAAATAAGGAACGGTTATGGCAGGGTGGTCAAAATTTGTCCCTTAGGTGGTACTTGACATCCTGGAAAACTTTTAGGCTATCCAGATCTAAGGGCCTAGGCCCACGGCGGAAGGCGTGGGTTATAGCACACGGTAATATGGGAATCGGTCGAAATTTTAATTTTATGGCCGTAAAACTCCAAAAATTAAGGAACGGTCATGGCGGGCCCGGGCACACGGCGGCAAGCATGGGTTATAGCACACGAAAATATGGGGATCGGGCGGAGTTCTAGTTTTATGGCCGTAAAATTCTAAAAAATGAGGAACGGTCATGGCGAGGCGGTGACTATGGTTCCATAGGTCGTGTTTCACGTACCGAAAACTTTTTAGGCGATTCGGGTCTGGTGGTCGGGCCCATAGCAGCAGGCGCGGGCTATAGTAGACGTAAATATAGGAATCGGGAGGAATTCTAATTTTATGGCCGTAAAACGCCAAAAAATAAGGAACGATCATGGCGGGATGGTCAAATTTTGTTCCTTAGATCGTATTTGATGTCCCGAAAAAAATTGAGGCAATTCGGGTTTTGGGTCCCGAGCCCACGGCGGAAGTCGTGGGCTATAGCACATGAAAATATGAGAATCGTGCGGAATTCCAGTTTTATGGCCTTTGTAGACATGTGATTTTTTACCATACCCAATATTTTACATATTTTAGCATTTAAATACTTAGTTTAGGTCTAATATAGTTATTTCAACTAATTTTGACTATTTTATATTATTTTTATCACAAAATTGAAAAATACAAAAAAAAGTTTTATTTTTCTCTATTTAATTAAGGTATTAGGTATTTTTAGAAAAATATTATTTTTAACCCATTTTTATTTTTAGTATAATCCTTGAAAATATCAAAAATAGTTTCATGTCATAATATAATTGTTTTAGTTAATTGGGGCTAGTTTTACATTTTATGGTATTATTTTTTTAAAAAAAATTAATCCTTTTAGCCAAATTGCAAGAATTATTTGAATTAAAAAATCAAATTTTATGACCTAATTCACCAAGCCCACTTTTTTTGGTCCAATTGACTCTTCCCTAACCCTAAAGACCCGTCAGATCTTCTTCTGGATCTAACCTACACATTAACAAAAAAAACAAAAACAAAAAAGGGAATTTTTCATAAAGCATCATCTTTTTGGTCTAATTAGCCATTTATAGATACTCTTTGCTATATTACGTGTTATAGATACCTTTTATGTTTTTATACAATGTATTTCATGTATTTAAGTTGTTGTATTCATTAATAC
>MU771917.1:36938-56747 GCA_026770625.1 Nicotiana glauca | reverse complement strand
AGTTGTATAAAACACTTGAATACAACTAACTACTGCTGAATAAAATAGTTAAATACAACTGATTAAACCTGAATACAAGTGAATACAGCTGAAGAATACATTCAAACACAACTGAATACAAACAGGTGATTTGGGCGATCTAGAGACAGAAACAGCCTTATGGCTTTGCCGGCTGGCGGCCAGCCATTAATTCCGGCTGGTCAGCCCCCTATCACATCTACAAAAACCCCAGCCTTGGATGTTCTGGTGCAAGAAATCGCAACCGCTACTACCCGCAACGGCAAGGTGTTCGTGTACCCATTTGGGTTTGTCAGCCCACTGCGTCTTCGACATGAACACTCCTCCAATTGAGTGATTCTGCGGTCACTTTGAGCTCTCTTGAACTGCTTAACTCTCTTCTTCACTATCTTTTTGTTCAACAGTGGCACTGCCATTTTTTCCCACTTACTTTCTAATAAATTAACTCATAATATTAGATAAATTCATTAGGAAAAAAGCAAAAATGATAATAAAGGAGAATTAGAGACTCACTAACTAGAGTTTCGGCTTAGCAGCTGCGCCTTCGTTGTAATAGCAACTAATTATGTGAGAGAAAATACAAAAGGGAGAGAAAAATAATATTTAGCATGTATGGTGCCTTAATTGTAGGAAGTAACTATATTTAGATTTTTTGTTTTAAATGATAAAAGGTATTTATAGGATGTAATATTTTAAAATGGTATTTATTTAAAATAAATAGGGTACTAAGGTATTGTACAGGTGTAAAAACTCCAAAAAAAAACCTAGAAAGCCCTAATAAAAAACCAGCCACCCCCTCCCTAATATCTCATCGTCTCCACATCTCCAAGCGCCCATCAGTCGCACAGTAGCCACCCCCCTCAACCCCATCTCCGCCAAAACAACCCTTGAACACCCCTAAGCAGAAAGTCGCCTTCCCTACAAGCCACGACTGTCGCTTCTTCTCCTCCTTCTGCCATCTCTTTCTCTGCTGCTTCATGCTGCCATTGGCGGCGAAACTCCCATCACTCTCGTTCTGTTGCGTGGACAACGCTACTTTCAACTCCGTCTTTGTCGAGTTACCAAACTCGAGCCCACCTTCAAACTTCAATTAACATCTATGATATAGAAAGAAAACAGAGAGGAGGAGAAATGGACAGACCCGAAAGAACAAATACAAATTAATATAAGCTTATCCGAGGTTACCGTTCGAAGGTTTCCGGTCCAACATTGCAAATTTGAAGGATGGAATTTTTCATCTAGCTTGTTGTTCAAGTTCAGCGTTTGATTGAGTTCAGATCAATTGTTCGTTGGTTCCAGTTGTTCTTCTAAAATAAATTATTCTGTTTTCTTATTCAGTCTTTATTATTTTCGTCTCAAAATTGGAGTTCCATATTGATTCCGATTCGAGTCCTTATTGCCAATCGAAGTTTCCAGTCCCCTTTGATTTCAGTCAAGGTTTTTCGGCCAAACTCTGGTTCCGATTTTCAGTTTGCTTTCTGAATTACACCTTTGGATTCATCAATAAAATGTCTAAACCTTACCCTCTATCTTTCCCTAGTCTTTTAATTGGATGGTTTTTGTGTTCTGGATTATTGTTTACGCCGTTTAGTTCTATATTTGTGGGATAAGTTTTAATAGCTAAAATTGAAACTTCAGTTCTGTTGACATGACTTCATTAAGAGACAGAGGTTTCAAGGCTTTAGGATTAATAATCTAATAATAGGAGAATTAAACTAATTGATTACATTGATTGGTGGTTTGAATATCAAGGCAAGTGTTAGGCTAGGGGTTGGGAATCAAGAACGAAAAACGTTGAGCATGTCATGACTTTCTATTTAATGTTTTTTCATTTATGTTATTGTATCACCCGATAGCAGCATGTTTTAGGCCTGGGTAGGCAATATTAGGACGTTATATTATTAGTTTTCGTGACGAGCGATCGTTCCCTTAGTTAAATTTATTTGGGGAATACCCCGAGGTATTTGTATATATTTTATTCCAGGGAATGCCCCGTAGAACTTTGTAATGGGAGGTCAAAAGTAAGCTTGTAGTGTTTTATTCTTGTTTTCTATTTTCTTTTATTAGGTGGGGACAACCTCGAGCCTCTTTATGTTGACTTTCCTTTTTGTATGTTTTTACCTTATATTGAATATTTTAAAAGCCAACTTCATCATGTACGCAACCATACTAGTTATGAGACTCGAGGAGTGCCTAACATCTTCTCCCTGAGTCAAATGAATCCCGTTACCCAAATCTCTGATGCGGACTTAGTTTTGGAGTCCAAAGTGTTTTAAAGGAAAAATTATTTTTAAAAAAATGGTTGCCTGGCACACCGAAATCAATGTCAGGTGGCGACTCTGAAATATCTTTTGAAACACAATCTTTTGTCACTTTCATAATTGAAAATCCTTTTGAGCTTTACAAATTCCTTTTATAATTTTAAGAGGGTTTAGTGAAGTTTGTAAAAATGGGGTGTGACAGCCTTAAAAGGCCAAAAAATGAGGAACGGTCATGGCGGGGCAGTGACTATGGTTCCTTAGGTCGTATTTGACGTCTTGGAAAATTTTAGGCGATTCGGGCCCTGGGGCCAGGGCTCACGGCGGAAGGCATGGGTTATAGCACACGAATATATGGTAATCGGGCGGAATTCTCATTTTATGACTGTAAAACACTAAAACATGAGGAACAGTCAAGGCGGGGCGGTGACTATGGTTTCTTAGGTTGTGTTTGACGTCCTGAAAATATTTTAGGCGACACGGCGGAAGGCATGGGCTATAGCACACGAAATTATGAGAATCGGGCGGAATTATAGTTTTATGGCCCTAAAACACAAAAAAATGAGGAACGGTCATGGCGTGATAGTGACTCTGGTTGCTTAGGTCGTATTTGATGTCCCGAAAAAATTTAAGGTGATCCGGGCCCGAGGGCCCGGTGTGACAACCCAAAGGGTCATCACCTGTTTTCTTATTAATTTTGTGCTTTCGAGGCCTCGAAAACCTCATTTAGGGTTGCCTCAATTTGTGCGCGTAGCCGGAAAGCTTAAATATGAATTCTATGCGAAAATGCTAAATTTTGATATTAATATGTATATATTTGACTTCGGTCAACATCTTTTGTAAACGGACCCGGACTCGTAATTTGACGGTCCCGGAGGGTCCGTAGAAAAATATAGGACTCGAACATATGCCCGGAGTCGAATTTCGAGGTCTAGAGCCCGAGGAATGAATTTTTTTGTGAAATTATTTTTCTGAAATTATTAAGGAAATTGGAAACGAATTTTGATTAAAAGAATGTAGTATCGGGCTTGTATCTTGGTTCTGACGCTTGGTACAAGTCTTATATATGGTTTAAGTGTTTTCTGTTAAGTTTGGTTGAAAACGGTCGTCGTTTGACGTGTTTCAGATTTAAAATGGAAAATTACAGTTTTATGAAAAATTTGAAGAATCTTGTGTTTTGAAGCTTGATTCTATGAATATGATATTATTTTGGCGATTTAATCGCACGAGTAAGTCCGTAGGATGTTTTTGAGATTGTGTGCATGTTTGGTGTGGAGCCCCGAGGGCTCGGGTGAGTTTTGGATAGGCCATGAGTGGCATTTTTAGCTTTGGAAAAATATTGCACGTCAGGTCTGGTGTCTTCGCATTTGCGAAGTTTTTCTCGCAAATGCGAGAAATGAGGCCTTCTGCTTGGGTCGCAAATGCGACGATGGCGTTCGCAAATGCGAGGGTGGTCAGTCGCAAATGCGACATAATTGTTCGCAAATGCGAACCTCCCCCCTTCCTCCAGTGTTCGCAAATGCGAACACTGTGTTCGCAATTCCCAAACTTTTCAGGGTTCGCAATTGCGAACCCAAATTCGCAATTCCCACATCTGAGGCATGCATTTTTCACACTTAGATGAATTTTTCACCTCATTTCTTCATTCTTTCAACTCAAACACTCCATAGGCGATTTTCCAAGAAAATTTTCTTCCCAAAATCATTTGTAAGTCAATTTTTACTTAATCCCTTCAATCATTTACATCATTTATCATGTTTTCATCTTAAAATCAATGAATTTCATGGGTGAAAATGGGGATTTTGGGTAGAACTTAGGTTTTTCAAAAATTGGGGATTCGGACCTCAATTTGAGGTCCGATTTCAAAACAAATCATAGATATGAACTCGTGGGGGAATGGGTAACTGGGTTTTGGTTTGAACCTCGGGTTTTGACCACGTGGGCCCGAGGGCGTTTTGAGAATTTTTGAGTTAAACTTTGGGAAATTTATTTTCATGCATTCCAATCGATTCAATTAGCATTTGTTGATACATTCAAGTAATTTGTGACTATATTCGAGCGGTTTGGTGGTGAATTCGAGGGGTAAAGCTATACTAGAGGCTTGAGTTGAGTTTGGAGCATTCGAGATAAGTGTTTGGTCTAACTTTGGATTGAGGGAATAGGAGTAGAGTCTTATTTGCTAATTATTATTTGTCGAGTACGGTGTATAGGCATGGTGACGAGTATCTATACACTGGTGTCGAGCATGACCGTGAGTCCTAAATTGCTAAATTATCGAATTCTTAATTGTTGTTTATGAGGACTTGGTTGGAAATCTTTAACACTGAGCTAGTAATTGTTGAGACTGGGTATTGATTTAATTGTGTTAAGTGAAAATTGAATAAGTTTGGTTATAGCTGGATCTCCCTTGCCGGGATAGTTTATTATAACATCTTTCTCCCTTGACGGGATTATTTTGTGTATTGTGTTGAAAGAAATGGAATCGTGTGGCACGCCGATCACGAGATATCATGAAATGGGAGCGAGTGGTACGCCTACCACGTGATATTATGACATGGGAGCGAGTGGTACACCTACCACGTGACATTATGAAATGAGATCGAGTGGTACGCCTACCACGTGATATTATAAAATGGGATCGAGTGGTATGCCTACCACGTGATATTGTAAAATGGGATCGAGTGATACGTCTACCACGTGATATTATGAAATGGGATCGAGTGGTACGCCTACCACATGATATTATGAGAAATGGTATCGAGTTGCACGCCTGCAATGAGAGGAAATTGAAAAAAGTGAAAGTGGTTTGTTTTCCTTTATTCTGTGGTAGAAGAAATCAGATGTAGTTTCCTTTTGTTATTCCTGATATTCCGTTTTATCTGCTACCCCATAAGCATGTTTCCCTCCCAGTTTTAATTGTTTACTTTCCGCTATTATTTTGTTGTACTTGTATATATATCTGCACAGGTTTATCTGGTAGTCTAGTCTAGCATCGTCACTACTTCGCCGGGGTTAGGCCAGGCACTTACCAGCACATGGGGTCGGTTGTGCTGATGCTACACTCTGTGCATCTTTTTGCACAGATCACAACCGGAGCAGCAGCTTTTGGACCGCAGTAGGAGCATTTGGAGCTGACTTTAGTCCAGATATTCCCAAGGTAGCCTTGTTGACGTCCGCATGGCCCGGAGTCTCTTCTATCTTTTCCATTCGTTTGTTATCCTTGTACCGAAACAAACAGTATTATGTTTTATTCAGACCTTGTTTAGCATTCTATAGATGTTCGTGAGTTAGTGACTCCAGTCTTGGGTAGAGGTTGTAATTGAATTTTCGCACTTGTTTTCAGTTTATTTATATTTAAAACTTCCGCTTTTACATTAAATGTCACATCGCCTTAATATTGTCGATGTTTGCCTAAAAGGTTAATAATTAATTGGCTTGCCTAGCTCCTAATAGTAGGCGCCATCATGACTCCCGGCGGTGAAAAATCCGGGTCATGACACCCGAGCCCACGGCGGAAGGCGTGGGTTGTATATACATAGGCAAATCAAAAAATTAGATGCAGTAGAACACAAACATGTCAACATTTTACACTGCAGTCTAATGTAAAATAAATAGTTTAAGATAACACATGGCAGAAAAATTATCATGGCAAATAGATAAATTTGAGATGAATAAAAGATAAAATATGAATGAGTTAGAAGAATGTAACCATATCTTGAATTAGCATTCAGTCGATTGATTATAATTACGTATTTTAATCGATTATTGCACACTAATTTACTGCATTTTAGTTGAGTTTGCGCTTTAATCGTTAGTGTTTTGCACTAATTGTGTGTTTTATGTCTTATAGGAGTGATTCAGAGCTATATAGATGTTATGGAATGAATTCAAGTGATTTGGAGATTTGAAGTCTGAGTAAAAGCCAAAGAAATTAAGCCGGGATCATATTCGGGGATCAACGGATGATAGAGCAAAAAAACAAAGAATCGAGTAGGCATATTGCGTACTGTCTAGTAAAATGCCCATAAAGTTTTGCTCAAAAATCCATTTGGGTTCCACAATATATGGTTCGAAAGATAATTCAAAGGGATACAACTTTCATGTTTTACGTTTTTCCAAATTCTAAACGGAACAGGGTGAAAAATGAGATCGAAACCGCTACCTCCGGACCTAAGGTGTGCTGAGGCAGTATACCTGCCATATACCACGGTTCTACTGCGGTCCCACTGCGGCCGCGGCCATCCAGGCCTGAAAACTTGTCCTTTTTCGCGTAGGAGAAGGTATAATAGTTTGGGCCCGACCCTACTTGGTATATATACATGAAAAAATGGTATTTTAAGAGGAGACCAATTCTTAACACAGATTTGACCTAAGGAGGCAGAGACACAATAGGAGCAAGGCGGGGAATTCTTCTGCGAGTTTTTCCTTCCTCTTCCTACTTTTTCATTGTTGGTTATGACTTTTAGTATTGTAGTTTTACATACTATTATGAATAGCTAATTTGTTATCTAGGGTTTTGATGGAACCTTTTGTAGGATAAATTCTTGTTATATTTTTATATAATTAAGTCGTAGTATTTTCTCTATTTGTTCAACTATATTATTCTTGTGGTTGATTGACGGGCCCTTAATTAGCTGTGCCTATTTAGTATGTATTACTCGGGAGAGAGTGCATATTTAGGTAATTGTTGAACAACATCACTCCCGACGTATGTGAGGAATCAATAACCAAGGGTTTAAAGGTGGGATTAGAGATAACGAAACCTTGGGTGCGATCTAAGTGAGCTGTAATTAAAGCTAGCTAGCATAACTTGGGAGAGTATGTCTAGTAAATTGTCGTAATTACTTGGGAGAGAATTACAACACGTAGAGTGCTCATGATCAATAGAGAATACTTAGGCGAAATTATAAAAGACATAGCGGGAAGGATTCCGACAATTGGAAAAATCATAACTCTAGACCTCCTTAATATTTTCTCCAACCTGTAGTATCTTTAGTGTTAATTTATTATTTTAATTTGTTAGTTAGTTAGTTAAACACAAGAATCTTAATATCTATAAGTTAGAAATTATTCAAGCTTGTATTCTTGGTGATAGTGAACAACTGTAGCTAAGCCTTAGTTCTCTGTGGGATTCGACTCCGGACTTGTAAACCGGATTATATTTGCAACGACCGCTTTGTCCTTTTTATAAGACATAGTTGGGCGTGATCAAATTTTGGCGCCGTTGCCGAGGAACTAACGGTGTAGTTATAGGTGTACATATTGCTAGGTTTCAAGTTTGAACTTTTATTTTTATTTTTTGTATTTGATTTTTATTTTTATTTTTATTTTATTTTTTATTTTTTTTATTTTTTTATTTATTAATTTGAGATACATGGCATCTTGGAATTAAGAGAGTTTTGATGTTGGTAATTCTACTTTTGATCCTTCTTATGCGTTTAGTGGAGGAAACCACCTAGGGCAAAATTATCAAAATATTCTTGAGAGCGAGTTATGTGCACCAACTCAATCTTATGTGTGGAATGTGTGCAATATGTGTGGTGGTCAAGATGGTCACTTTCATGGTTGTGATTATATTTCTTATCTTCCCTCAACCCCTTACGTTGATGGTTCTTCTTTTTCTTGTGAAGTTAATAGGAACAAAGAAACCAGGTATGAGGACCTAAAAGAGATCGAGGATAAGCTAAAGTGCCTTATGAAACAATATGATGAGATACAACTGCGGGCACAAGGGCAAGGGGCAACTATTCATAACTTGAAGGCTCAAGCAGATAAATTAATTGAACCTTGTAAAGCGCAACAAGTTGATATTGTGGATATTAGCCAATATGAGCATGAATTGGCTGCAAAAATTGCCATTATACTGGAGGATTTAAAAAAATACGAGGATGAACCAGAGGAGAAGGCCAGAGTAGAACACCAACAAACACTCGAACTAGATTTTGAGGATGCCGATGTCGTAGAATAGATACTAGAGTCACCAAAGGACATTGAGGATACATATTTAGTTGACTCTATTGTCATAAGTGTTGAGAATGTAGACAGTCAAAATGTTCATGTAGTTGACTCCAAGCATTTTTCAACATTGTGTTTGGATGATGATATAGAAATAGAGTCATCCGAGCCACTTGAGGAGTTAAGGAATGAGGAACAAGGTGCTTACATTCTGGAGTTCTTCTTTCCAGAAAGTCAGAATTACACACCTCATCTAAAGGCCAAAAGTGCAAAACACTATATTATTTTAGTGGGCCAGTCAGATTCGTTCCACCGCCCCTATGACCATAATCATAAACTTGAAGCCAAGTTCATAAGCTCGAGGTGGAGGCAAAAAGTAATTCACGTCGTACCGCGACGTTAAATCAAGCGCTTATTGGGAGGCAACCCAGCTTTATTGCTTTATTTATTTATTTTTAATTTTTTTTTGAATTATATTATTTTTGTAGTGTCAATTTTTTTATTTTCTAGGAGCATAGAAAGTAAAGATATTGGAAGGATGCAACAGAAAACCAAATGGTTGGAACTAAGTGTGAGGTACCCGCACGAAGAACCAAGCTGGGAGAAGTCTGAGTACCCCATGAGATGCTAGTGCTTCGGCCTTTGGCCTACCAGGAAATTTCTTTTACCCTATTATTAGCTATGGTGTGCATTGGGGACAATGCACAATTTTAAATGTGGGGTGAGGAATTTTCTAGGTGACTTTCTATGCTACTTTAACTGTGTTAGTTTAATTGAATAATATTTTTTTTTAGAAGATTGGACTTTTCCCGACGATGGAGCTATTAGACAACTTTCTTGAGGGAATTAAGTCTAAGAAAAAATAAAATAAAAATATTTTCTTTATAGGTAGTGTAATAATTCCCCCTTGGTTTTTCTTTGTGTCGCGGTTCTTTTCCAAGGGTTTTGTTTGAACCGGGTGTAGGTAGTTTTTTTTTTTGTGGGAGTAGGAGCCATTGTGTTGTGTTTTGAATTGAAGCAATATCTCTTGACTTTGTTATGCCTTGAGAATAGTGAGTACTTTGGTTGTGATGCTTAGGCTCAATGTTTGACTCTTGTATAAGTACCTTAAATTTTATGATCTTAAATTTGCTTAACTGCTTTGACTAGAGTATCTTGATTAAACCAATCCTGAGTGATTTATGTGCCATGTATGTGTAAGGATTTGTTATTCAATGCATTGCATTTGATTTCTAGAACTTGCCCCGAAGGTTTGCAAAGCGAAATAGTAGTTTTATTCAGTCTTGGAAGTGATATAGGCATTTCTTTGTTGAGCCAGATATGTATATTTTACCCGCCTAATTGTTATGTATCTCAGTTAACCCATTTGAGCATGTAATCTTGTTTCTATGGCAACCACATTACAAGCCTTACCCATTTGTTTGAATTAATCATCTATTTGAACCTTTTAACCTCCCATGAGTACTTGAATTATTATGGATTGTGTAAAAGTTAAAGTGTGGGGTGGTCTGTTTGGTTTTTGAGTGGAACTAATTAAATAAGGAGAAAGGTACATTGTTTTGAAAAAGTAAGAGCCACTTGAATTGAAAAAAAAATAGTTGGATTGTTGTAGAAAAAAATTCCTTGATAAGTGATGGCTCTTGATATAAGTGTGCATAAAGAAGAATGGGATAATATATATATTTATATGAAGATGGAGTTTTGGTTTTGACATAAGTGTGGGGTTGAATGTTAAAGTATATGTATTAAAGTTTTAGGGAGGTGTAGTCACTCATATATCTAAATGTATCATACATGTCCCGTAGCCTACATTACAACCAAATAAAGTCCAATTGATCCTAGATTGAATGAGCTCGATTAGTGGAGTAGTACAGTACGGGCAAGCTTATGATGCATCTTTTGTGGCATATGAATGTTATTTGTGAGAGTGAGTGAATTCTTTCTATCTTGAGTTCCTAAGTTTTCTTAAATTTTATTGTGTGGAACTACTCTCTTTTGTTGTGTGAGGGCACTTGATCTATGTTAGAGTAAGTAGGTGAGTTGTGAATAATGCGTGGTACTTGTGAGTCAAATCTTGAGGTGAAGATGTCACGCTTTTGTGCTTAGTCTATTTTAAATACTCTTGGTGTGATGAGTTAGCAGAATTGTTTAAAAAGGTCGTGTCTATAAAAAAAAAATGTAGTTTGATTTCTCGAGGACGAGCAATGGTTTAAGTGTGGGGTGTTGATGATAGGCTATAATTACGTATTTTAGTCGATTATTACACTCTAATTTACTGCACTTTAGTTGAGTTTGCGCTTTAATCGTTAGTGTTTTGCACTAATTGTGTGTTTTATGTCTTGTAGGAGTGATTCCGAGCTATATAGATGTTATGAAATAAATTCAAGTGATTTGGAGCTTTGAATTATGAGTAAAATCCCAAGGAATTAAGCCGGGATCATATTCGGGGATCAACTGATGATAGAGCAATAAAACGAAGAATCGAGTAGGCATATTGCGCACTGTATAGTAAAATATACATAACTTTTTTTTCAGAACTCCATTTGGGATCCACAATATATGGTTAGAAATATAATTTAAAGGGCTACAACTGTTATGCTTTACGTTTTTTCAAATTCTAAACAGAATAGGGTGAAAAATACGGTCGAAACCGAGACCGCGGACCTGAGGCGGGCTGAGGCAGTATACCTGCCATATACCGTGGTCCCACCGCGGTCGCGGCCATCCATGCCTGAAAAATTATCCTTTTTCGTGTAGGAGAAGGTATAATAGTTTGGGCCCGATCCTACTTGGTATATATACATGGAAAATGATATTTTAAGAGGAGACCAATTGTGACATAGATTCGACCTAAGGAGGCAGAGACAAAATAGGAGCAAGGCGGGGAATTCTTCTACGAGTTTTTCCTTCCTCTTCCTACTTTTTCATTATTGGTTATGACTTTTAGTATTGTAGTTTTACATACTATTATGAATAGCTAATTTGTCATCTAGAGTTTTGATGGAACCTTTTGTAGGATAAATTCTTGTTATGTTTTTATATAATTCAGCAGTAGTATTTTCTCTATTTGTTCAACTATATTATTCTTGTGGTTGATTGAAGGGCCCTTAATTAGTTGTGCCTATTTAGTATGTATTACTCGGGAGAAAGTGTATATTTAGGTAGTTGTTGAACAACATCACTCCCGACGTATGTGAGGAATCAATAACCAAGGGTTTAAAGGTGGGATTAGGGATAACGAAACCTTGGGTGCGATCTAAGTGAGTTGTAATTAAAGCCAGCTAGCGTAACTCGAGAGAGTATGTCTAGCAAATTGTCATAATTACTCAGGAGAGAATTACAACACGTAGAGCGCTCATGATCGGTAGAGAATACTTAGGCAAAATTATAGAAGACATAGTGGGAGGGAATCCGACAATTGTGGAAATCATAACTCTAGACCTCCTTAATATTTTCTCCAATGTGTAGTATCTTTAGTGTTAATTTATTAGTTAGTTAGTTAAACACAAGAATCTTAATATCTATAAGTTAGAAATTGTTCAATCTTGTATTCTTGGTGATAGTGAACAATTGTAGCTAAGCCTTAGTTCTCTGTGGGATTCGACTCCGGACTTGTAAATCGGATTATATTTACAACGACCGCTTTGTCCTTTTTATAAGGCATAGTTGGGCGTGATCAGACATCCACCATTAGATAATTATTTATAACATAATAAAATATATTATGTTACTTTAAAATATAAAATTAATAATTATTATATATGCATGTATTGATAAAAATAGAGAAAATAATTTTAAAGTTAATATCTAAAAATATATTAGAAATGAAATAAAGAGTTTGGATAATTAATTAAAAATAAGTCAAACATATTTAGTAAATTATTACGGATGATGAAGCATAAAGAAATTAATAGGAAAAAGAAGGGCCAAAATCAGTCGTCAACATGTAACAGACTTACTTCCATAAACTATAGAACAAAGATAGGGACAGGAACATCGTGCTTGGTGAGTTGGAGAACTCAGAGAGACAGCACGATTTTGGGTTTTGTAGGCGTATTAAGGTTTAGGAGGTTGAGGGGGTGATGCGGAAGATGAGCAGGGGTAAAGCGACCAGGCCAGACGAGATCCGGTGAAAATTTGGAAGGACGCAGGCTAGGCAGGCTAGGAGTGGATTACTAGATTGCTTAACGTTATTTTTAGGACGAAGAAGATGCCTGATGAATGGATGTGGAGGTTGATGATTCTGTTGTACAAGAATAAAGGTGATATGCATAATTGCAACAACTATAGGTGTATAAAGTTGCTGAGTCACAGGAGAGGAGGGTGAGGAGAAGTGTGTTTTATATTCAAGTCAGGGCGGTCGACTATAGAATCAATTCATCTTGTGAGGAGATTTGTGGAGCATTATAGGGAGAGGATGTAGGATTTGCATATGGTGTTCATTGATTTAGGAAAATCCTAAAACAAAAGTCCCGAGGGAGACTCTATGGAGATGTTTGGAAGTTAGCAATATTCTAGTAGCGTACACCAGGTTGATAAGGGATATGTACGATGGTGCTAAAACTAAGGTAAGGACTGTGGGAGGAGACCCAAAATATTTTCTAGTAATAATGGGGTTACATCAAGGATTAACTCTTAGCCCATTTTTATTCACTCTGGCAATGGATGTGATAATGCAACACATCCAAGGGGAGGTGTCATGGTGTATGTTATTTGCAGATGACATAGTGCTGATTGACAAGACGCATTGTAGGGTTAATGATAGGCTGAAAGTTTGGAGACAGACCATATAGTCTAAAGGTTTCAAGTTTAGTAGGACGAAAACAGAATACTTGGAATGCTAGTTCAGTGATGGGATGCATGATGCAGAAATGGACATGAAGATTGATATACAAGTCATCCCCCACAAGTATAGTTTCAAATATCTTAGGTCTGTTATCTAATGAATTGGGGAGATTGACGAGGATGTTATAGATCTTATTGGAGCAGGATGGATGAAATATAGGCTCGATGTATTTTGTGTGATAAGAATGTGCTACGAGGACTTAAAGGCAAATTCTATTGAGTGATAGTTAGACTAACTATGTTATATGGTGATAAGTGTTAGCCAGTCAAGAAATCTCATATCCAAAAGATGAAAGTAGCAGAATGAGGTATTTGAGATGGATGTCTGGGCATACCAGGAAAAATAAGATTAGGAATGAAATTATTAGGGTGGGAGTTGCTCCTGTGGAAGACAAACTGCGGAATCAAGGCTGAGATAGTTCTAGCACGTAATGAGGAGAGTTAGATGCTTCGAATAGATGGTGTGAGACATTGACCATGAAGGATTTGAGGAAGGGTAGAAGTACTGGGGAGAGGTGATTAGGAAAGACATGGCATTGCTTCAGCTTACCGAGAACATCAACCTCGATATGAAGGTGCGGAGATAGAGAATTAAGGTTCAAGGTTGATAGGTAGTTGAGAGTTCCTCAGTCTTACCAATAATAATAGTAATATTCTTGTATTTTCTTGTTCCGAGACTTTGTTATTACATGTTGTGTCATTCTTATTAGCGGTATTGATAGTATTCTTGTACTTCTTATTTCTATATCTTTCTTACTACATGTGTCTTTATCTTTTCTTCTTGTTGTTATTGTTGATTGCTTCTCTTTCACTGTTCCTTGAGCCGAAGATCTATCGGAAACAACCTCTCTACCTTCACAAGATATGGTTAGGTCTGCGTATGCACTATCCTCCCCAGATGTTACTAGTATAATTACACTGAATTTGTTATTATTGTTATTTGCGTTGTAGAGGAAAGACGTATCAAAGGAACGAATGGGCTGTGTATTTTATAATGTGTTATGGATTCTCGGTAAAATAAATTCCTTCTTGATTTGTGTATGCTATATCTTGCGTCATTATAATTAGTGAATAAGGAAACGTCGGCAAGGTGGTATTATTGGTTAGAGTGAGCTCACAAATATAATATCGAGGGTGTGACCGACCTAATTGTCTATGGAGTTCAAGCTATTATTGGTTAAAGAGGGAGCTCATAGATATAATATCAAGGGTGTGACCGACCTAATTGTCTACGGAGTTCAAGCGAAATCAAATAATAACTAAGGTTCGGAGTTAATCAGAGACAAAATTGTTAATTTCTTCACCTATACTAGTGGGTGGATCATGGATGCGGTGAAATAGTTTAGTTGACTGAACACCACCTATTTTAGAAAAGGAGGGGTGCGGGGGTAAGAAGAATAAAACAAGAGATGCCAAAGAAAGTAAACGCATATCGATTATCTGCAACCAAGGCTATAAGAGAGGCGCCTATATGCCCCAGGACAACCATATTTCTGTTAATAACCAGTGACTCAGCAGATAGTACGATGAAGCCTCTCTTTTTTCATTAACAAAGTCTACTCTTGACAGTATCAAACACTTCCACTTTGACGCTACCGTTATATATTTCCCTTCCTTCTCTTTTGTCCTTTTCTTCTACAGTTTCATATAATTCCCCTGAAAAGGGGCAATAACATAAAATCGGCATGCAAGTTCTAACTAATGAAAGTTATGAAATCAACTACAAGAGATGTTTCTTGAACAAGACTCAAGATCTAACCAAAGGTTTTTCATCAACTCCTGACCCTCGAGATATTTGTTAACAAGTATCTAACAAATTTCATACTCCAAAATCATTGTGCTTCAAATTCCTCAAGCACTAAGCCCGTAAGAAGTAGAGGATAGTTTTTTTTTGTTGGTAAAATCCACCAGGCTTCGTGCCTAGTGAAAATTTTATATATATAAAAAATCAAAAACAAGTGTCGGGAGGTCTCACAAAATGAAAGAGATAAACTTTGACAATTACATAAATCCTGTTATCAAAGTTGAGCAATGAACTCACCAATGATAGTACATGTTGTATTTTAAGCAATAAGTACGTGAAATTTGGAAACTGGCCAAATTGAAACACTGCACGTTTGGCACTTTGTATAGTTGCGCTTTTTGCCTTCTTCCTTTTGCATTATCAGATTCTTCCATTGTGGATCCAGTACTTCCTTTCCACCTCTGCTCTGCATAGCAATACCTGCCCAGCTATGTATGAGTATACTGATTTTGCCCTCATTTTCGTGTGTCGTTCCTTTGTTTGTTGGGACCTTTGCATGTATTCCATGCTGGTGTTCTTTAGTGCTGCATTTAAGTTTTCTCCCTCTTTATCCTGGTCGTCGTGTCTCGCCAACCAGTGCATATCGATGTCCAGCTCTTCACACCTATACTGTATTGGTATCCAGTGTCGTGTGCATCCCAATTGCATTGTATTGGACTCTTTATCTGGTGTAGTTCCTGATGTGTTGGTGTGATGTATCATGGTGTTACTCCCCAGTGTGTCGACTCTGCCCCGGAGCAATAGGCCATCTATGTACTTAAACTGGGCATCAGTTAAGTTTCTTGCTGTCCTTGTTGCCATCCTTGTATTTATCCTTTTTTTCCTTTCGATGGAGTGAGTACATTGTACTATTACCACTATTTGAAGCATTTTCAAAGAGTAAGGCATAGCTGCAGTTAAGCTCCCTGCAAAAAAGAATCAGTTAGTAAAAACTATCATGTTCTCCTCCTTAAGGATTTGAACATGATGTTTGTGTGTATTGCTCTGCTGTGGGATTTCTCCTTTCCCTTCCCCTGTTAATTCATTTTCCTCTCTGTTTATTGTTCCTCTACTCAGGTACTCCATTCTCCACCTTATCTTGTGTCTACTCTTATACGTAGTGGGCATCGCAGCTTGTCACTGTTAACAATTCTCTTTCCTTGTCCCTCCAGTTCTGCAAAATTGTTAGCCTCATAATCACCATGGTCCAGTGCATGATTTGCTAAGTAGAGGATCCTATTCTTCATCTTCAGAGAGATAATTATCTTCCTGTTTCGAAAAGACAGAGCAATATAATATCAACACCAACAATGCAACCAGGGAAAATAACTACAAAAAGAAATCAGAAATTGTGATCCATGAGTGCAGGCAAGGACTTCTAACATCGACGAATGCATTTCTTCAAACCTTATAAAGGCAGTAAGTATATGATTTGGCGACCAGCAAGACTTATAGTATTGAAATACACTGTAAAAATTAAGAACTACAGGCCTTAAGGGAGTATTTGAAAGCTAATAAAGGAGTTTGTTTGATTGTACTCAAGCTCCAGCTTCAACAGCAATTCAGACATCTCCAAAACTCATTCTGAGTAAAAATTTATAATGACAACAATACCAAGGACTCGTGATACTGCAAATCTAAATACAATCAAATCTATTCTAGCTCCGCCAAATGTGTCCCTTACTTTTTTTAACTGGTACATGTTGTTGTAAGTCCAACATCAAACTGTAGCAATTCCCTATTAGTGGAACCTTATTACTAACTGTAGCAGTGACTCGGAAAAATAGTCTAACTACCCCAGAATACGACCATACTATCATTCTCTATGGATAATATGCTAATCCGCCATCACATCCCTTTCCCATAGAAAATGAAGAAACAAGCAAAGATGCTTATACATGGTCCACCGGATATGCCATCGTTGAATAATTAAGCATCATACACGGGGTAACGTGTATGTACAAAATGGTATACATGCAACACATCCATTTCTTTAGTACTATTAGAATAGCTACTAGGGAGGAAAGTGTAACATCCAGGTAAATACAAAGAAAACAGATGAGGCAGGATATACTTTTACTAGTCAATACACCACTGATCTGCAAGTAACTAGTTAATTTTCAAAATGAACAATGCTAACTTTAGGAAAAAAAAACATACTTCCCGTGTGTGTGTGTATCTATATATAGGTGGAAGAGTATAGCAGTTTAAAAGTTTCCTAAGCATTAGGAAATGGAGAAAATGGCATACCAATGATAGTCTCCTTGATAATTGGTAGTCTGATTCAAGTATTTGAAATTCTGGTTCCTGCAAAATCTCAATAAATGCACTCATACAAGCATTCCGAGGTAAATGTCCTTCCAAATGGCCATCCTTGCACATAGCATTATCCAGGTCAATATCCTTGCAAGCCTCCTATAAAATGAAATATATTACATATAACATCAAACACTGAGAAAGAACTTTTTGCACATCATATTGAGGAAATAAAAGAAAAAGGGCAAATTCACGCCTTACTGATAGGTTTTTTTTTGGTCTCAAAACTATTAGAAACAGAGAGCCACTGAAACCTAGTGAATCAAGGAGGCATATGAAAACATGAGATGGTGGTGAAAACGATTCCCATAGGACCTTAACCTAAAACAATTTATTGCAACCTTGTACGGCTCTGAGTAGCCAGCTCCCATCCTTGAGTTCCCCGAATTGAGCAGCACCTATTTTTAGAAGATTCTTA
The DNA here is from genome assembly GCA_026770625.1 of Nicotiana glauca. Classification (NCBI taxonomy): domain Eukaryota; kingdom Viridiplantae; phylum Streptophyta; class Magnoliopsida; order Solanales; family Solanaceae; genus Nicotiana; species Nicotiana glauca. Next base: position 39,154 of record MU771917.1, on the reverse strand, counting down.
TTACCAGGCCTAGCAGACCTAATTGAAAAGCACCCGTTATATATTTCCCTTCTTTCTCTTTTATGATTTTCTTCTACAATTTCATATAATTCCCCAGAAAAGGGGGCAATAACATAAACCGGCATGCAAGTTCTAACTAATGAAAGTTATGAAATCAACTACAAGAGATAATTCTTGAACAAGACTAAAGATCTAACTAAAGGTTTTTCATCAACACCTGACCCACAAGATATCTGTTAACAAGTACTCCCTCCGGTTCACAATAAGTGAACAATTTCCTTTTAGCACGCCCATTAAGAAAATACTAAATTCTATACAAAAATACCTACTATGACTAAATTACCCCTAATTAAACATTTAATGTGAGGAGTAACAAAACTTTTTAGGGATACGTACATAGGGGTTATTTTGTAAAAACAAATTGAATTCTTTCTTGATTACATAACTAGAAACTTATTTTGAACCAAAATGAAAAAGCAAATTGGTCACTTATTGTGAACCGGAGGGAGTATCTAACAAATTTCATATTTCACTCTAGCAGAAAAGACACCAAAAATCACAATGTGGTTTCAAGTTCCTCAATTACCAAGCCCGTAAGAAGTAGAGGATCCTATTCTTCATCTTCAGAGAGATAATTATCTTCTTGTTCGAGAAGACAAAGCAATATAATATCAAAATCAACAATGCAACCAGGGAAAATAACTACAAAAAGTAATCAGAAATTGTGATCCATGTGTGCAGGCAAAGACTTCTAACATAGACGAATGCATTTCTTCAAACCTTATAAAGGCAGCAAGTATATGATTTGGAGACTAGCAAGACTTATAGTATTGAAGTTCACTGTAAAAATTAAGAACTACAAGTCTTAGGGAAGTATTTGAAAGCTAATGAAGGAGTTTGTTTGATTGTACTCAAGCTCCAGCTTCAACAGTAATTCAGACATCTCCAAAACTCATTCCGAGTAAAAATCTATAATGACAACAATACCAAGGACTCGTGATACTGCAAATCCAAATACAATCAAATCCATTCTAGCTCCGCCAAATGAGTCCCTTACTTTTTTAACTGGTACATGTTGCTGTAAGTCCAACATCAAACCGTAGCAATTCCCTATTGGTGGAACCTTATTACTAACCGTAGCAGTGACACGACAAAACAGTCTAACTAGCCCAGAAAAAGACAATACTATCATTCTCTAGGGATAAGATGTTAATCCGTCATCACATCCCTTTCCCATAGAAAATGAAGAAGCAAGCAAAGATGCTTATACATGGTCCACCGGATATGCCACCATTGAATAACTAAGCATCATACACTAGGTAACGTGTATGTATTACATGCAATGCATCCATTTCTTTAGTACTATAAGAATAGGTACCAGGGAAGAAAGTGTAACTTCCAGTAATCCAGCAATATAAAGAAAACAGATGAGGCAGGATACACTTTTACTAGTCAACATATCAATGATCTGCAAGTAACTAGATAATTTTCAAAATGAACAATGCTAACTTTAGGGGAAAAAAACATACTTCCCGTGTGTGTGTATATATATATCGGAGAAGAGTTCTTTTTAGTAAAGAAACAAAAATGATAGAATTTATAGGAGTTGCAGATAAGGAGAGAGAAACTAGAATAAGAAAAAAATTCATCAAAGACTAGGCCCATCATGTAGCCTAACTGATACAAGATTATGCCGATATATACCAGGCAGCACTAAGAAATACTTAAATCTATGTCATGCAGTTGACTCAAGGACTGAAGTAGATGTTAGTTCTATCAAGACAACGAAACAGGTTCTGATAAAGCAAATAAGTGTAATAATGAAAGTTTTGATGATAATGACAAAAAGCATATCTTCTTCCAAATTTCAAAACACACATATGCCTCTCTGGTTCTAACAAGTTAATAAACACCCTCAAATTTTACCAAGGAACACCAATGTCAAACAAAACTACAAAGCAAACTAAATCAATTTTTATTAGACATTAAAAAAACAAACCTTGCTTTAAGAGGTTCATAAAAATTAATCTGGATAAATATTTAATAGTTTATATATATTTAATAGCTAATTAACTGAAGAAAAAAATATATGAAAACTTACCAGTATCAACATATCGGCTATGTTTTTATGAATGCTCAACTTTTTGAATTTTTCGCCCAACCGTTTGTCATTGACACATACATCTAATGTAAAGATTGAAGACTTCAAAAGCGCC
>MU771917.1:6577-20511 GCA_026770625.1 Nicotiana glauca | reverse complement strand
CATGGCGCCTCATAAACACGTCTCTGAAGGCTCGAGGTTCAACCCCGAAGGGTTCCCAATGATCGACTTCAGGGCAGTGCAGATTGATGGTTATCATGGATAAACGGGAAGTTACCTAGGCACGTGGTCTAAACTGACAACACCTACAAGAATAGTACTAGTGTGTACCAGACCTCTAGGTAGCTGTACTAGCTACATTTCTTCGTAATAAATGCACACGTACCATGATGGAATTTCCTCCTCCTATATAAAGGGGGATCTGATACACAGGATACAACACGCTACTTTCAATACAAGAACATTCTATGGTCTCTAGCTTGAATACATTCTCTTGGTTTTATTATTTACATTTATTGCTATATTCGTTGTGTTATATTAATTGTTGTTCATTTATTGCTATATTCATTGTGTTATATTAATTGTTGTTCATTTATTGCTCATTATTTGTCATAAAGAGCCGCAATCATATCTCTCAAAATTGTTAGTTCTCCATCGACTGCCCATAGCTGGGAATCCGACTCAACCTCGATACCCCGCATGTGCTGGCTCGAGGTCCCGATTTCCAACTATTCGGTTTGATTATCAAGCTATCTACATGCTCTTATTCTATTTTCTAATCATTCACTTAGCATCTATTGCCTAAACAACTAGCATAAGAATAGATCACATATTTTTAGAATCACAAAATCAAATCTAATTATTGTTACCATTTTCAAGGTAAACAGTTTGGCGCCCACCGTGGGGCTAAAAATAATAGTGATTGTTTTCTTGTTGGTTTAATACATAACGCAAGTTATCTTTCACACTTTTTGTTGTCCAAGAACCTTCGATTTCAGGTCAAAATATCTAACTCAGTGAATGCATATGAAAACAACGGTCTTGAGGGCCATAGAGAGAATGGCGTAGTTGTTCCAAGTATTGGTGTACCACCACGAAACCCTGAGGACGCACCAAAGACAATCCTCGTGGATGTGGTCCCATGCGATGCCCAACACGTCGATATAAGCTCACATAATAACAGGAGCGTACGCCAAGGAGATCAACAAGAAACTCAGAAAACCCCAGCTTGGGAAGAATAAGAGGTTAGACTTCACGTTATTTCTAAGATGTTGCGGGCATAACAGCTGGTAATTGCTCAACTGCAAAGCCACCAAAAAACCCCAAGTACACCGGCCCCGGAAATGGCCCTTCGAACCAAACAAGTACCTGAAAGGTCGAGCACCAATGGGTTAGTGGCCGACCCCGCTATTAGGAAGATGCTCGAGGACCTCACAAAGAGAATTGAGTTAGGCAAAAAGATGATAGAATCCAATGACAAAAGGGTAGAGACCTACAACTCAAGGGTACATCAGATTCCGGGCACACCCCCGATCCTGAAGGGAGTAGATTCAAAGAAGATCGTGCAAAAGCCATTCCCGAAAATGCTATTCCAAAGCCCACCCCGAATAAATTCAAAATTCCCAATCTTTCAAAATACAACAGAACCTCAGACCCCAACGAGCACGTCACTGCTTATACTTATGCGATGAAGGGCAACGACCTGAGGGGTGACGAGATAGAGTTCGTCCTACTAAAAACGTTCAGAGAAACACTATCGAAAAGGGCCATGATGGGGTATCATAACCTAGCTCCGAAATCAATAGATTCATTTGCCTTGCTGGCAGATTCTTTCATAAAGCACATGACGGTGTCATCAAGCTGGCTACAAGAAAATCTGACGTCTTCAAAGTCAAACAAAGAGAAAATGAGATGCTGTGGGAGTTCGTATCTTGCTTTCAAATGAAGAAAATGGAATTACCATTAGCCTCTGATGACTGGCCATTACAGGCTTTCACCCAAGGCTTAAGCGAACAATGCGCGGTGGCTTCAAAGCAGCTGAAGTAGAATTTGGTTGAATACCCCGTCGTGACTTGGTCAGATGTCCACAACTAATTCCAATCGAAGATTAGGGTCGAGGATGACCAGCTAGGATCCCTCTCGGGCTCGGTATATCCAAATAGACTCGTGGCAAAGGATCCAAGGCCAAACAAGGAAAGGTACCAACCATAAACTGAAGATAGGAGAAATGCCCCAAGGCGTAACATACCCCAATATGATCGAAGGATAGATGGAGGTCAGAATACTCGGGGACTCATGAACAGAGCTAGATTTGATAGACGTACAGGACTAACGGGGGCATCCCGTCTGTCAGAATACAACTTCAACGTTGACGTTTTAGACGTCGTATCTGCCATCGATAAAATTAGAGACACCAGGTGGCCAAGACTTGTACTATCAAATCCGTCGCAGAGGAACCCCAACTTAGTGTGCGAATTTCACGGCACACACGGTTATAAGACCGAAGATTGTAGACAACTCCGAGAAGAAATAACTCGGCTACTCATCAAAGGGCACCACTAAGAGTTCCTTAGCGACCAAGCTAAAAATCAGTTTTGAGAAAGAGAAGCGAAAAAGAAAAATGAAATAGATGAGCCACAACATGTCATCCACATGATCTTGGAAGGCATCGATAACCCGCATGAACCCATTGTCAAATGCACAAAAATATCCATCGCTAGGGAAAAGCGGACTCAAGGTTACATACCTAAGGACGCTCTCACATCGAGACCCTATCTCAGCCTCATAACGATGCAGTGATAATTTCTTTTCTTGTGAATACATTTCAAATTATACGTGTACTTATGGATCCAGGTAGCTCGGCCAACATTATCAGGTCGAGGGTGGTGGAGCAGCTCGCACTGCTTGACCAAATCATACCCTCCTCTCGAGTCCTCAACGGATTCAACATGGTAAGCGAAACAACCAAAGGGGAAATCACCTTCCCTGTCAATGTGGCCGGAACAACACAAAATGCCAAATTTCATGTCAGCAAAAGAGACATGAGATGCAATGCCTTTATTGGGAGGACATGGATACACTGCGTACGAGCAGTATCATCCACTTTTTATCAAATGATAAAGTTTCCAACAAGAGACTGAATAAAAACTATGCACGGAGAACAACACGTAGCAAGAAAGATGTTCATGGTGCACGATGTGGCATCGACATCGACGCTTTCAACATCGAAGGAGCCAAAGGATAACCAAACAGTGAAGTAGTAATCACGAGACACATTCTTGGCTATACCCGAGGAAAACAAACAAAGGACCGTACTGTGTCCCAAAGCAAACGCTTGAGGTATATCAAGGCTCGAAACACTATCACTACTGAGGTATGACCATCTCACCTGTTATTTACACCCTGTACCAACCTTTGTGCAGGTGTCCGATCAGAACAGTCAAAGCATTGTCCGGCTCGAAGACCTTGGGTTTCAAAGCATACGTTGCACTCTTTTCCTTCGATCAGGTTTTATCCCAAGAAGGTTTTTACCGTCCAGGTTTTTAACTATATGCTACCTGAGGAGAACTCAATAAGTATTCAAGGCTTCTCTTTAATCAGCCTCGAATACTGGGGAGCATCCCCCGGGGAGATCACCGTTTTGAAGAAATCAAGATGAGCCACAAAGGATCTCGATAGGAAAATGATGTACCGGGCCAAACAGTCAAATGAATCGTGTTCCACCCTCGGGGTCTCGAGGAAGGCTTCTAAAATATCTTGATAGCAGAAAATCAAGTCTTCTGATTTTACCGCGTACAAATAGTCTTTGCGTTTCTTAGAGAGGAAGGCGACGGGAAGTGATGAGAAACGATTATGAATCTTTGCTTCCCTCGGCGTTCCTGAGAATGGTTGCGGGCTGCAAAGATGCGCATCGGGCATCGCTGCTGCAGACTTCAATATTAACTGCAACGGTTGGACTTCAATACTGACTATGATGGTTAGCTCTCTTTAATATACCCGCGATGCCTTTATAAAAGCTCATTTATACTCACCCGGATTCCATTTGGAACTTTTTGTGAAGCCCGTCTTTCTGCTTCTCATTTTTCTCGTCCTAGGAGCATGACCTCCCTGGCTTTTTCCCTTTTCTAGGTTTTTTCAAGGATGGCGAACATTTTTACAGCAGTTTCTAGTGACATGGCGAGCTCATCATATTTGTTCTTCTCCCAAGATGAAGTGACAGCCCCTCCCTGAGTCGAGGAGTGTGTCTCGGGATATTTTGCGATGACCTTGGACTTCAGGGTCGAAAGACCTTATTCTAAATCGGGATGTCGCGAACCAGTAACTCGATACATCAGCTCCATAATAGATATAGAGAGAGTGAATGTCAATTGTGGCTGGGGGGATGCTGTGCTTGTGGAGATACCTACTCGAGATGAAGATATCACAGCTTATAGGGCTGGTTTTCTGAGCGTGTATACCTACCCATTTACTTTATGACCGGTGGGACCGTCTTCGCCCTGATAGATCCTGTGATCCTCGATTTCTGCCGGAGTTATCTGGTAACCATGTGTCATATCCATCCTTCGTTCTGGTGTGTGGTTTATATGATAAGGCATTATTCGAGCATGATAGAGGGGATGCCCTTCGCTTTGAATCACCTGATACAGATGTAAAGCCCTCGCCTCCTTTGCGGAGGTTTAACCAGGCTTCGTCATCGAGCCTCGAGATCTCTTTCGCCTGTACTGAGGAGTTCGAGGATGACGGGTGGTTGAGTCGATTTGTTTGAGTGAGGATGTCTGATCTGATCCTGTCGGAAGGAATACCGTTTCCCGAGAAGTGGAATACCGCGCGTAAGTGGATGTGGAGCTTCTGCTTCTCTTTGATGGTTTCTTCCTGTGTTTCTAACTCTATCGTTTCTTCTATGTTCTTTTAGACGAGGCGATTTACCATGGGGCAGTGTTGGATATACGAGATTGGGTTGGTCGTTTATACTTGGCTTGCCCGTACAATGATCGCGCATGGTGGGATCTGTCCCGAGCCTAGTGGGAGGTGAAAGATCATGGTGAGTCTCGAGTTCTTGTCATACCTGCACATTCCATTGCAATTTTCTGCTGACGGTTCTTCCCTGTCCGTGCTTCTAACCATTATACTTATATATGTCTGGGAGGGGTTTTACTGATAAAGGAAGCATCGCCCGCCGGAGGAGATATCCGAATGCTTGACGAGGAGAAGAAAAGACAAAGGGATGCTCCGATCGACCTGCCGGAGCTGAAAAGGGCCAAAGTTGAGGAATCTAAGGTCGACTTATCAATTTTGGCTTCAATCACAGCGGGAAATCCCCGTGCTAAAGGTGAGGGAGAAAATAGTCCTTCAGCACCCTTCAAAGGTCGTTTGGGACGGGCTGTTCCTAGGGTCGAGGATATGGAAATCTGATGCCGTTACAGCCCATTATCATAGTAATGAGACAACGGATGGAGTATCAAGTACCGATTTTGACCCGATAGGTGGCCAGAGTCCTTCACGAGTCGAGACCTCTTCAGTAGGTGCTTTGAAGAGACTTCGATCAGGGACCCATGATGAACGGGGATCGATCGTTCAAATTCACCTTGTTGGTTCATTAGTTATCGTCGATTCCCCGAAGGGGGGAACACCTCGACCTCCTAGAACACGAGGCAAACCTTGTAAGGATGTTCCTGAGGCTGGTGCATTGGTCGAAGGTGGAGACGCACTTGGGGGTACCACGATCGTCCTCGAGGGTAGCTCCGGGGTCAATGCTCCCTTAATTTTTGGCGAGATGGGCAAGCTTTGCGCGCGGGTAAAATCCTTTATCGTTTTTCTGTCATTTCGGACCATTTTGATCTTTGATTCCATAATCCTTTTTATGCTCTTTCAGGCCAAAATGCTTTGCAGCCAAACTCTCTATCAGTATCAGGACAAGGTGAGCTACCACGAGCATGAGAAAGTCATTTTAACCGAACAAGTTATTCATTCTTCATCCCTGCTATTTTTTTGGGACTCTTGGGGAGTCTATTTCTTTTAACTCTTTGGGCTCCAACTTGTGCAGTTTGAGAGGTAGACGCTTTCGCTAAAAAGGGAACTCCGGGCTAGGGGTGCTGAGATCCTCGAGCTCAGCTGTCGCGTGGATGAGGTGACTTCTGAGAGGGACAACCTTGCGAGAAGGGTTTCCTTAGTTGAGCGCCAGCTTCTAGACGCGAAGGAGGATAGTGACAAGCACAAGGATCTTCGTTCCGGGCTGGTGGCCGCACTACTTTGGATCAGAGCTGAGGCCGAGGCGCTTCTATCTTTACATGGGGGAGAAGCTGATTTTTAAGATTTCTACACGAGAAAGGCCTTCGGAGTGGTAAGCCCGGCTTTGCCTTGAGCTATGAGTTATGTTTGGCTTGATCCTCAAAGATTAACCACTGAGGGTGTATTGGAAGGTGGCTTAAGCGGTGTTAGAAGTGGGGGCGGATCTCCAATGAAAGGGGACGCCGTTGATAAGTCGTGCCCGGGGATCTGTATGCTTAATTTATGTTGCTCTTTCCATTGTTTTTCTTGCATGTATATGGAGTTTTCATTTCAGCATATGTAGAAAGAGAACAATCTTGAGAATTCATTTCCTTTATTGGCAAGAACTTTGAATTTATAGTGTTGATTTGCAGCCCATTCCGGGATGGTTTATGTGATCCCTGCTGAGAGTTGCCGCGGGGGTTTTGCTCCTTCGCGCTCTGGTTTTTTTCTCATTTATTTTGGGATCCGGTTCCCGAGTTATGCTGCGACTCAAGCTGTAATCGATCCTAAGCTTCCAGGTTCCCCCGATTAGCGACAGTGGTATTTGTGCCGTGCTTTCATGCGCTTTATAATTTTCTTGGAGCTAGTCTTCGAGTTGGGAACCTGACTCGGGCTTGATATATCCTGGAGCTCTGCTTGTTTGAGTTGGAGATAATGGTCTTTGTGTCGTGCCTTCGGGCGTGCTACAATTCTCGGGTCCAGTCTCCGAATCGTGTCACGATTCGAATTATAATTGGCCTTTGATCCTTTCGGGGGCTCTGGTTGGTGATAGTGTTTTTCGTTTCCTGCCTTTGGGCGTTTGACAATTTTCTAGGTCCAGTCTCCGAGTCGTGTTGTGACTCAGGCTGTAATTGACCCTTGAATCTCATTTGAGCTTTCGACCAATGACGGTGGCCTTTCTGCTGTTTAGTCATTGAAACATTTCAGTATGAGGTCCGGAGGATTGATTTAGTCGGCCACTAATGGTACTTACGTTGTTTGGTCATAGAGACCTTTCGATATAAGGCCTAGAGTCTCGCTTAGCCGGCGACAATGGAAGTTACACTGTTTGGTCGTAGAGACCTTTCAATATAAGGTCCGGAGGCTCACTTAGCCGGCGATGATGGCACTTACGTTGTTTGGTCGTAGAGATCTTTTGATATGAGGTCCGGAGGCTTTGCTTAGTTTAACTATTTTGGATCCGGTCTCCGAATCGGGTTACGATTCGAGCTCACTTTAATCGTCAAGTTGTCAATTTTCAAGCTGATGGTCATAAAGACCTTTCGGTGTGAGGCCCGGAGGCTTTGCTTAGCCGGTGACAATGGCACTTACACTGTTTCATGTGAGGCCCAGAGGCTTTTTGTAGGCTTTGTTTCCTCTCGTTAAGGTCTTATTGATTATTTTGCCTGACCCATCGTCGGTTGTAAAAGAACCTCGATTTCAAGTCGTAGTCGACGATGTTTTGAGCACCTCAGAAGGTTATAGCCCATAGGTCGAGTAGATCGACGCTTTTTGCGATTTTGGAGTCGCCGTGGTTGGGACTTTTTTTTTTTGCCTATTGAGGGAAGCTTGTGTTTAACCGGTTCTTTCCAAAGTAGTTTCGGAGGATTTTTTAGCAACAGTCGGGCGTCCCCGAGTTGCATTTTTTGGGCTGTAGCAGCTGTTTTGACCAGAGTCGTGTGCATTTGGCCGGGACCATTTTTGATCCCGAGAAACAGTTTTAGGCATTTACACCGAGGGTATGCCCTTTAGGGATTCTTAAAAATGCGACGTATAGCCTAGACTGCAGGATTTTTCATGCCTATTGAGGTCTTACAGTTTGCCATTCCTGTTGAGGTTTTACAGTTTATGGAGAATAGATATGGTTTTGCCGAGGCTGCCCCTTAGGGTCTTACAATTTCAAATTTTCCAGTGCGTGGCGATTGGCGATATCCTCCAAGTTATCGATTTTGCTTGAAGATAGCTTCTCGTGAGCTCGGAGTTATTTTCCAGGGGCTTGGTGAGCCCGAAGTTGTTTTTTCGAGGGCTTAGTGAGCCCGGAGTTCCGACCATGGGATCGTACAAGTGGTCAAATTGCTTATTTTGAGACTCTGAGTATATCAGACTCGTTTGATGGAGAAGTATTTTGCTACGAATATGTTGAGACAATCTTTCTCGAAACATGAAATGCCAAGAAACTACCTTTTATTGCTTTGGAGTAGATGTAGGCCGTGATGAGAATGCCGAAAAATATATTCTTTATTGCTCGGCGTAGATATAGCTGCAAGTACATATAGTTTTTTTGCCATGAGCTCGACCCTTATGGGATCGGCTCCTCAAAATTGTTTGGCCTGGCGTGTAGTCTTTGTCAGAAAAGCCCTTTCAGCGAAAATTCATTCTAGGGTGAGAGTCGGTTTTCGTGGAAGAGAGGCGGATGTTCGATCGTGGGCTCCCGCGGGTATTTCACGATCGGAGGCCCTAACGGTAATATCGCTTGAGCATTGACACATTCCAGTTGCTCGGGAGCTGCTCGCTTCCATGGTGCCAAGCTTATACGAGCCTTTGCCAATGATTCCAAGTACGCGATACGGCCCTTCCCAATTCTGGCCTAGTTTATGTTCGTTGGGATTCCGGGTGTAGAGAGCAACCTTCCTCAGGACCAAGTCCCCGATGCTGAAATATCTGAGGTTCATTCTCCGGTTGTAATATCTTTTGATTTTGCTGCTTCTGGGCAGCCATCCGAACTAGCGAGGCCTCCCGCCTTTCGTCGAGTAGTTTGAGGGTTGTTGTCATGGCCTCGTGGATTGTCTCCTCACTGGCATGTCGGAATCTAGCGCTTGGATCTTGGACCTCTGCTTGTAGTAATGCTTTAGTGTCGTACACTAGAGAGAAAGGCATTTTGCCCGTACTTGATTTTGAAGTCGTCTGATATGCCCATAATATCTCGGGTAGAGTCTCTCGCCACTTTCCCTTGGAGCTCTCTAATTTCTTCTTCAGGTTTAGGATGATAGTTTTATTTGTGGATTCGGCCTGGCCGTTTGCGCACAGATGATATGGCGTTGAAAGGATCCTTTTGATTTTGTTGTCCTCCAGGAACTGAGTTACCTTGCTCCCAATGAACTGTCTCCCGTTGTCACACGTTATTTCGGACGGGATCCCGAACCGGCATATGAAGTGTTCCCATATGAAGTTGATGACTTCCTTCTCTTTTATTTTTTCGAAGGCCTGCACTTCAACCCATTTTTAAAAGTAATCAGTCAAAAATAGAATGAACCTAGCTTTACCTGGTGCCGTTGGTAAAGGGCCAACAATATCCATTCCCCATTTCATGAATGGCCATAGTGATAGGACAAAATGTAATTGTTCCCCGGGTTGGTAGATCATGAGGGCGAATCGTTGACACTTGTCGCATCTCCGGACGAACTCCCCTCCGTCCCTTTCCATGCTATCCAATAGTAACCTTCACGGATTACCTTTCTAACTAAGGAGTTTGTCCTGGAGTAGTTTTCGTAAGTGCCCTCGTGGATCTCTTAGAGCACATAATCCGTATCTCACGGTCCAAGGCACACTGCTAAGGGGACGTCCAACGTTCTCCTGTATAGGGCCCCATTTTCGTCGAGCAAGTACCAGGCCGCTTTGGTTTGTAAGGCCGTTGATTCTTTCGGGTCGGCGGGCAGCTTTCCGTCCTTCAGATAGGCGATGTATTTATTCCTCCAATTACATATCAGGCTGGTGGAGTTGACTTTCGCGTGACCCTCCTCACCTACAGACTTGAGTAGCTGGACCACAGCCCCGGGGAGCAGGTCTTCCTCCTCGGCAAAAAATCCTAGGTTTGCTACGGTATCAACCTCGTTGTTCTGTTCTCGGGGTACATGGACTAAGGTCTATTCCTTGAAGTGGCGCAAGGTGACTGGATTTTATCCAGATACCTCTGCATTTTGTCTTCCCGAGCTTCATAGATTCTGTTTACTTGACTTACTACGAGGAGCGAATCGCATTTTCCTCGATGGATTCGGCCCCCAGGCCCTTGGACAACTCTAGACCTGCAATCATAGCCTTATACTCGGCTTCATTGTTAGTTAGCTTCGCAGTTTTTATGGATTGTCGGATTACGCCATCGATGGGCGGCTTCAAGACTATACCGAGTCCTGATCCTCTAACGTTTTGGCACCGGTCCACACCCCAGAAGATGTGTCTGACTTTAGCAAAAGTTCCTTCTCTACCTAGGGGATGATGGATGGCGAAAAATTGGCCACTAAATCCGCTAGGATCTGGGATTTGATGGCCGTTCGAGATTGATACTCGATATCATACCCTATGAGCTCGATGGCCTATTTGGCCAGTCGGCCCAACACCCCAGGTTTTGTAGTATACTCCGGAGGGGATAGGTCGATAGGACGCAGATGCAGTGGCACTGAAAGTAAGGCTTTAACTTACGCGAAGCGCTTATTAGTGCGTGTGCCAATTTTTCTAGATGGGGATACCGAGTTTTGGTGTCCCCCAAGGTCTTACATAATATATAGGAAATTGCGTGCCTTGGTCTTCCCGAACTAATACATCACTCACCACTATTTCGGATACAGCCAGGTATAAATACAAAGTTTCATCTTCTTTGGGTGTGTGTAGCAAGGGTGGGCTTGACAGGTACCGTTTCAGCTCTTCCAGGGCGTCTTGGTATTCCGGAGTCCATTCGAAGGTTCTCTTTCTTTTGAGTAGGGAAAAGAAGTGATGGATTTTGTCCGACGACCTTGATATGAATCTACCCAGGGTTGCGATCCGCCTAGTCAGTTGTTGGATGGCTTTACATTATTTAGCACTGTGATTTCTTCGATGGCCTTTATTTTGTCGAGGTTGATCTCGATCCCCTTGTTTGAGACCATGAAGCCTAGAAATTTGCCCGAGCCTACTCCGAAGGCGCACTTTTTTGGGGTTGACCTTCATGTTATAGCTTCTGAGGATGTCAAAAGTTTCCTGCAAATGGGTCAAGTGATCCTCTGCGCGCAGGGATTTCACTAACATATCATCAATGTATACTTCCATTGATTTTCCTATTTGGTGTTCGAACATCTTATTAACTAGGGGTTGGTACGTTGCTCCTGCGCTTTTTAGTCCGAAGGGCATCACATTATAGAAATATATGCCATACTTTGTGATGAATGAAGCCTTTTCCCTGTCCTCGGGGTTCATCTGAATCTGATTGTACCCCGGGTAAGCATCGAGGAAGGTGAGGGTCTTGTGGCGGGTCGTGGCATCGATTAGACGATCAATGTTTGGTAGCGAGAAAGAGCCTTTGGGGCATGCTTTGTTTAAATCCTTATAATCTGTGCACATTCTTAGCTTGTTCCCTTTCTTTGGCACTATTACTACGTTAGCTAGCCATTCGGGATACTTTACCTCCCTAATGGACCCGATTTTTAAGAGTTTGTTTACCTCTTATTTGATGAAGGCATGTTTTACCTCGGACTGTGGCCTCATTTTCTGCTTCACGTGTTTGAATTTGGGGTCGACGCTCAGCCAGTGGGAGGTTATTTCTGGCGGGATACCTATCATATCTAGGTAGGACTAAGTAAAATAGTTGATATTGTTACTAAGGAATCGAATAAACCCTGTCCTGAGTTCGAGGGTCAACCCCGTGCCCAGTTATACCTTGCGGTCCGGGAGGTTATCGGTTAGAATAGTCTGCTCCAATTCTTCGACCGTTGATTTGGTCGCATCCGATTCTTCGGGGGCGACGAAGGTTCGGGGGGCAAAGAAATCTTCCTCATCATCTCCGACGGTTTGCATGCTTTTTTCCTCATTTGAGGCCGAGTGTGTGTGGGTCGATGGCTCACGGTGAACGACAAACATTTCTTTTGCCATCTTTTGTTCTCCATGTATTGTTGTATTGCCAATTCTTGCGGGGAATCTCACCATCTGGTGTAAGGTAGAGGGCACTACCCTTATATCGTGTATCCAAGGCCTACCAAGCAAAGCGTTGTACCTCATGTCGCCGTCGATGACCTGAAATTTGGTGCTCTGGGTCATGCCAGATGTGTTGATTGGGAGGGTTATTTCTCCTTTCGTTTCTTCCCTGATCATGTTGAAACCGTGGAGGATTCGAGGAATGGTGTTGATCTGACTGAGCAATCCCAGCTGTTCTATCACTATGGACCTGATTATGTTGGTCGAGCTGCCCGGGTCCACGACCACGCGCTTTATCTTTGTGTTGTTTGAGAGAAACGAGATCACCAGTGCATCATTATGTGGTTCTTCCATGGCCTCGAGGTCCTCATCGGTGAATATGAGGGTTTCTTCGGGTAAGAGCTGTGGGGTCGATCCTTTTGTAGCGGATGTTTTTGTCCGCTTAGATACGGTGCAATGGGGATCATTAGCCCTTGGTAATCATGTGGATATCATGTTGGGGAGTTCTTTTTTGCGCTCGAACTGAGCCCGGGGGTGCACCAGACTCCGTGTTGATCGGGTCCATTCCCCTGTCGCTCTTGAGATCTCTTTTTCTCATTTTGCCAATCGAGCAGAATGTCCGGTCCTGAAAGCGGAGATCTTGTGCAAGAAAAAGTGTGAGAGATATCGTGTGTTTAAGTGACGTAACTAGCAAGAAAATAATCACTATTATTTTTAGCCCCACGGTGTGCGCCAAACTGTTTACCGTGAAAATGGTAACAATAATTAAATTTGTAAATGGGATTCTAAAAATACGTGTTCTATTCCCGAGCTAGTAGATACCTTCGGGCCAGGCCTCGAGCTTACCTTGGGCTTATCGAAGGTAGTCGGGAAGGGTAACAGATAAAGTTACAAGTAAGTAAGGCTTTATATTATCAATTTTGAACTAAATGATGAAGAACAAACGAAGAAACAATAAAATACTAAGGATGATCTCGAGATATATTTATTTGGCAAACCGAGAGAATAGCTATCAATAGATATGACTTAGAACCATAGAGAGATTTAGAGAAAGATAGAGAGAATATTATTGATTGGAGAAGTGGATCAACATCAGCCCCTTATGAGGTGGGGTGAATCCCCCTTTTATAGGCGAGGGGACTCGGTAAAGTACATATATATTATTTACAAGAGTACAAAGATGGGACGGCTTGATGCGAGTCCTCTCGGTAGGCTCTAGATAGGCTGAACCTGTCAGGTGTAGCCATGTACCTAAGAGACTTCCTCTTCTATTCTGACCTCAGACCCTGAGTGTTCTAACTGGATTAATGGTCTTGTGCTTTAAAACCTAGAGTCGGGACCATAAAAATTTCTGATTCTTGGTCTTCATTTGTCTGAGTGTGTCTTGCACTTTCTTTGACTGTAATTATAATAAAATATACATGTTATCTTGTGAGTAAAAAAATTGTAAGTATAAACAATATATTGAAAGTATACCTTGTTGGCTAATGGATAACTTCTTTTATTATGGTTTGGCTTGCCACAAAAACTACAAGTCATCTGAAGACCCTTCATAGATGTTGACCATTGTCCTTGCCTTTTCCTAGCTTCATCCTTATCCCTTGACCTTTTCACTTTAGGTCTACCAACCATCTGTGCTGATACACCAAATGCCAGCCTTGTTTGGAATACCACCAGTGAATCCCAAGTGTTGGGTCTTGTTTCTTATATAAGAATGCCCTAATAGCATGAGCACAAGGGATTCCAAAAAAGTCCCAAAGTCTGCATGTGCACCTTTGTTGCTCCAGAATCACTGTGTGCATGTCTTCACCTTCACTTATTTCAAAACCCTTTTCTCCATTAAAATTTTCCTTGCACTTTGAAGCCATATCTCTATAATCATTGTATAGATCCATTGAATATGGGTTGTATTCACCTCTCCAACTATTAACTTCTTCTACTCTATCCTTTAGTTGATTCATCACCTT
>MU771913.1:90508-100908 GCA_026770625.1 Nicotiana glauca | reverse complement strand
TATTTATATTTATTTTATTATTTTCTGAAGTATTTTATATTTTATCCTATTATTATATTATTATATTTTTATTTTCCTAGTATTTGTTCTACCATTTTTTGATATTTTTCTAATTAATTCCCTTTTGTGTATTGTTCATCCAGTTTACCAATATTGGTATCTCACACGAGTCACAAATTATTGTAACAAAAATTATTTATTTTGATTTTGGAATTCTTTACTTGGGGTAAAAATCACGTGCTCACAAGCATTTTAGGAAAAATTTCATAAGTTTGGCTTGAAGTGTATTTCAGTGTTATCGATGTCTGTTTGAGATTTCGAGTCTGTGAATAGCTCCGTATGGTGATTCTGGAGTTGGGAGCGCGATCGGGAGTGAATTCGGAGGTCCGTAGGCCATTTTGAAGTCATTTGGCTAAAGATAGAAAATTGAAGGTTTTTAAGAATTTTGACTGGAAGTGGACTTTTTGATATCGGGGTCGGAATCCGATTCTGAAAGTTGCAACAGGTCTGTAATGTCGAATATGACTTGTACGCAAAATTTGAGGTCAATCGAACCTAATTTGATAGGTTTTAAACATTGGAAATAGTGGTTTGAAATTTTAAAGTTCATTAAGTTTGGATTGGAGGTCGATTCATGATTTTAGCGTTGTTTGATGTGATTTAAGGCCTCGAGCGAGTCCGTAATGTGTTTTGGGATTGGCTGGGGTCCCGGGGGCCTCGGGTGGATTCCAAGTGATTAACGAATCGAAATTTGAAATTTTTGGACAGCTGAAGGGTCTGGTTACTGGTATAATCGCTTCTGCGGTGGGTTAATCGCATGAGCGGCCCCGCAGAAGCGGAAAGGGAGCCGCAGAAGCAGATTTTTGGTCAGGGCTCGAAGACTGCAGATGCGGTCAAGATTCTGCAGAAGCGGAACCGCATCTGCGGAAGGCTGGTCGTAGAAGCGGAAGTGGGGCAGCTGGAGTGGACTGCCGAGGCGGTCAATGTTCCGCAGAAGCGGGACCGCATCTGCGGAAGATATACCGCAGAAGCAAAAAAGGGGCGACCTAGGGAGGACCACAGAAGTGGCATTTTAACCGCACCTGCGAAACCGCAGAAGCGATCAAGGGACCGCAGGTGCGGAAATAGCTGAGGTAGTGAGGTCTTTTACGATCGGGGGTTGGGTTCATTTCAACCCCATTTTTCTTCCATTGGAGCGGACAGGAGCAACCTTGAGGTGCCATTTTCATCACTCGTCATGAGGTAAGTAATTTATGTTATCTTTGAGTTAAATACAAAGTTTATATATTTAGACAAGGAATTTGTGAAAAAACTTGGGGTTTAAGGGAAGACCTAGAAATTTGATAATCTTGGATTTTGACCACGATTTTGGGTATGGAATTTAGAGAAAATCATATATTTGAGTTCGTGAGTTTATGGGTAAAGTTTATCTTCAAAAAATTTCAGATTTTCGGGCATATGGGCCCGAGGGTATTTTCGTCAACTTTTTGATCGGGGTTAGGAATTTCTACAAATTGGATTATAATGAGTAATTAAGTATATATTAATGAATTTGCATAATTATTGTCTAGTTTTGGAGCATTGTGCATCGATTCGAGTCTTCGGAAGGGCGTGGAATGCCGGTTATGGATCTTCGGAGCGAGGTGAGTCTCCTTTCTAACCTTGTAAGAGGGAATTGCCCCATAGGTAAAATAATTGATTATGTGCTCCTATTTGTGGGGGATATGTACGCACGAGGTGACGATAGTCCGTGCGTAGCTACTATTATGCTATTGTTCGGGTAGTTAGGAGCCAAAAGCATGCTATATTTGGATTATTTACGAACCTATTGATAGCTTGAACTGCTTAAACCACATCGAATTCGTAAATGAATTTCTAAAAGGGTTTAAACTTCATTTTCCTAAATTATTAAATAGAATTGGCTTTTCTTTGGATAATTGCTCCATGTTGACTTCTTGATAAGCTGTCTGTCTGTGTGTGTTTATTTTGGAACGGGCTGAACGCCTCGGCAGATTAAATAGATGCATCAATAGGCGCGCCATCAACCCTCGACAAGTGCACAGTTTACATTTCTGTTGGAGCGGGCCGTCGACCTCGGCATAATATGCACATGCTTGCATTGCTGCCTTGAATTTAATTAAGTTATTATTGCCTCTTCATGGCTTGAAAATATTTGGAATATTACGAAAAGGAATTTTGGAAATTTCCTATAAAAGAATTAATTGTTTACTTGTTTCCTTCTATTTGAGCTAAAATCATGTTTATAGAAATCCATAATTTAGTGTATTACTGACCTCATTATTGGACCACTAGTATGTGTCGAAGTCGACTATCTCGTCTCTACTTCTTCGAGATTAGGCGGGATACTCATTGAGTACACGTTATTTACGTACTCATACTACACTTCTGTGCATTTTTGTTGCACAGGTCTATACAACTCTAGAGGCTTAGTGGCACGGGGCATGGTTGACACGGAGACTAGGTGAGCTGTATTTTCTCGAGGCGATCCGCAGTCAGCCGAGTCTCTTCAATTATCTGTATTTATTTTCTGTCCCATATTGTGTTCCGGACAGTTATTATACTTTATTCGATTTCTTAGAAATTGCTCATGCACTGGTAACACCGGGTTATGGGATAGTTCAGAAATATTTTGTAATGACTGCTTATCATTTAAATTTGATTGAGGCAATTATCTTTTAAATTACTAAATTTTGAAGGAAAATCCTAGATTTCAAAGGTAGTAGAACGAGAATTTGATTAAGTAATTTGGTTGGCTTTCCTGACAGCGGTGTCCGGCGCCATCGCGACCCTTGGTGGATTTTGGGTTGTGACAACATCGGTCAAAACATTGGGTATTTGTAAACTTTGGAAAAATAATTCGTTAAGTGACCCCTTTCTCGTATGTTGCATTAAGTTCTTGTGATTGTATTTTGGTTTCATGTGTGTTTAAGCCTTCTACAATGGTTAATGGAATGGTCCATTGTCCAAATGTTATGAATGTGTATAGATGATTGGAAAGATCATGTGCTTGTTGAAATAAGAGATGTGCTTTGTCAGGCTTTGTATTTGGGTTCTGAACGAGGACCTTTAACGGTAATTAGCATAACTGAAAGCCTCAGATGTATTCATGATGTCATAATAATGCATTAATGCTTTTGTTATGGTTTGCTCTCGGATTCTTCAATTGCAATTGGAAATCTCGTAGTTCGTTTTAGGCCCGTAATTAAAACATCACAACTACGGGTACGGTTCCCTTGATGTAGTTGTGATACTAAATTTTAAATTAGCTTTAAATGTGAATATCCATAGTTCATTTAGCTGAATAGTTTTGAGGAGTGTCATTCATACATTTGAATCATATAATCTATGGCCCTCGTATTTTATAACTCAGCTACTAAAACGAATCTCGTAGTTTCCTTTAGGCACGTAAGTGAATTATTACAACTATGGGTACGGTCCCGTGACGTGGTTGTGATACCTAATTTTTTATTTTTTTTAAATTAGAAATAAGTAGGAGTATTTTTGGTTTGCCTTAGCAAAATACAAATCTTTTCTTTTAAATAATTTGAGGTGCACCATACAAAAATAAAATCCATAACCTATGGCCCTGATATAAATACAAAATTAGTATAGAAAATGTCTTGAACTTTCGTAGTTTGCTTTAGATGCGTTAATTAAATAATTATCATAGCTACGGGTATGGTTCCCATGACGTAGTTGTGACGCTTAATTACTAAAATCCGGGGGTACATTTATATGACCCGGCCATAATTTAATCTTTAAAAAAATAAACATGTTGTAGATCGTGAGTACGGTTCCCGTGACATGATTCGCAATGTGTAATTGAATAAATATTAGTATAATAATTGGACTATTAAAAGCGGTTTAAAAGGAATAAAATAAACATAGGTTTCAAAGATGCTTTAAAATCAAATAAATAGGCAAATAATAACAATTGAGATATCGTGATAAAACCACGGAATTCGGGAACGCCTAACACCTTCTCCCGGGTTAATTGAATTGCTTATCCAGATTTTTGTGTTTTCGAACTGTAAACAGAGTCAATCTTTCCTCGATTCGGGATTTAAACTGGTAAATTGGAATACCATAAATTATCCCAAGTGGCGAATCTAAAATTTAGATAAAATAATCTCGTTTCGATTGTCACTTAAATTGAAAAAAAAAACTCCCTTATACCATTCTGGGGGTGTGAAAAAGGAGGTGTGACAACTCTGGCGACTCTGTTGGGGATCGAACCCAAAACCTTTGGTTCAGAGTTCAAGAATTCAAGCTTACAATAATTGTTATATTTAGATTTTATTTATTATCTGGTTTTATTACATGTTTGGGACTAATATGCTAAATGCTTGCTTTTTACCGCTTTGATATTATCTGAACTGTATATAAACTGCTACAAAACCCTTCTCTTCTCATCTTTGGGGATGTGCACGCTGGCGTGACTCCTCTTTTTTTAGTGTCATACCTTAAATTAGGAAGAGGCTCGGACAAGTTACAAAGTCGGATGGCCTTTTAGTTCCAGGTATGTAGCCCTCCTTCGACTCGAGTTGTCCGCTCGGGTACACAAGTCTAGAACAGCATACCCAGATTTTGTGAACTACGCTTGACCTGATTCTTGTCACCACAAGATACGTAGACAGCCTTATGGTTCGGTCATACCAAATAAAATATTTCATAATCCCACGAAGTCTAGAGTGGGGCAGTCTTTCTTAGAAATTCCATCTCAAAAAGGAAAAGAGAAAAAGATTCAAAAGTTTTAGAAATTGGGGCAAAGTTTTTAGAATGGATTTTAAAAGTCGTAAATAAATTAACCCCGTTGTCTTAGTTATTTTTAGCTTTATCCTTTCTTTCTAACCTTGTCCAAAAGTCACATTACAGTCCAAAAAAGACCTCCCAGTTAATCCTTGAGAGTGTCGAGCTAGATATGCCAAGAGCATATGATATTTTACTATGGTCAAGGCCTTGCATCTGCGGAATCAGAGAAAATGATAAGAAAAGAATAAAATGAGAGAGTCTTATTAGTAAAAATATTCACAGGCACCATAAAGCGATGGTGAGTTGATAGAAAGAACAAAACGAGAGAGGCTTGATGGGAAAAACCCTTCGGGTGCTACAAGTCGAATAAGGAGCGTGAATCAGATAGGATAATCGGAGCATTGAAATCCAGTTTCACGTTTTAGGGGTGTAACAAGAGTTGAACATCAGACTTGCTCGACAGATTAGGCCACAGGTGCATGTCATGGTCACTAGAGTTGGTATTCAAATCTGATACATTTCTACTTTGTAGTTTTCTTGTTAGGAATCATCTATTTCCATTGTCCTTTACTTTGTTCCTTTTGTCTTGTTTACTTCCTCTTCCTAAGTCTATTTGGTCAAAACAAGTGAGAAATGACTTCAAAATTTTCCACCAGCTTTTCAATTGCACAAAAAGGGATCTGGCTAGCACATCAAAGTGGCATAAGTCAGAAAAGAACAGCTCTCAGAGCTGTCACACCTCTTTTTTCCTACCCACAGACGGGGTATAAGGGAATTTTTTTTAATTTAAGTGACAATCGAAACGGGATTATTTATTTATTCAGAGTCGCCACTTAGGATAATTTATGGTGACCCAAGTCACCGATTTAAATCCCGAATCAAGGAAAGATTGACTCTGTTTTACAGTCCGCGAAACATAAAAATTCGGGTAAGGAATTCTGTTAACCCGGAAGAAGGTGTTAGGCATCCCGGGGTCCCGTGGTTTTAGCACGGTCGCTCAACTATTATTATTGGCCTATTTATCTGATTGTGAAACACTTTTAATCATATGTGCATTTTTAAAACTTTTAGTCGCTTTTAATTATTTAAAGACTAATTCAAGGTTATTTAAAACAAATCGCAAGCCACGCTACATGAAATGCACCCGTGGTTCACGACACGTACTTGTTGGAAATTAGAACCGGGTCACATGAAATATACTCCCGGATTTTAATAGTAGCCATGGCAAATATATAATTAACGCACCTAAAGCAAACTACAAAGTTAATTTTTTAAGATCTAAATTATACATTTGTGAGGGTCATAGATGATTTAATTTGCTTATGGCACGCCTCAAATATATTTCCTCAAGTGATTTTTAGTCTTGAGGGGGCCATAAATGACTCAACTAATATGGAACACCTCTTACCACTTTTTTCCATATTTTTAAAAACAAAAGGTACTTGATTAGGCCTAATGGACAGTACTACTTACAAGATGAAAAATACTAAATTGCTATCAAGAAAGTTAAGAGTCCCTATTGGGGACTTGGGCTGAAATTAGAACAAAAAGGGACAAGCAGATGAAGAAGACAGCCCAGTTGACTTAGTCGTTTTTGGACTGGGCCAACATTGAGCCCAGCTCCCAAAAATTCCAAAAAAAGTACGCTCAAATTCTGTTATACAAATTAACAACATGCTTAATGAAATCGGAAATTGAATTGATTATTCAAATCGAATTTTGACACAAGAAAATGCTGAAGGCTATTGGGCCCTAAATCGAGCCCACAATGGAGCAAATCCATACAGCCATGGATTAACTTCCTTGGGCCTACGTTAGGCCCAATAATCCTTAAGAAACTTTTCAATTTTTAAAACCTGTTTGAACACAACAGTTTTTCTTCTATAGCATTAAAAACCTAATTATTTAGGTCGTACAACCTGCTTAATGAGAACAACAAGAATATGGTTCTTCTTCTTTTTTTAAAAAAAACATCATCAAGCTTACATGTGCAATCATCAATTACAAACTAATCATGTACTACTTCGACATTAGATAACATTGAATTCCAACTAAGGATTCTCATTCAACTCTATACATATAATTTAACAATTCAAACAAAAGTCCCAAATGTCACAGTCCCTAAACATAAAATTAAGTACTGACTTCGGCCGACTTAATCAAAACCAAAAATGTTCAATCCATTTAGACACATGCTGTGGGAAGTCCGAACAGTCTACATATCTAACAAAACTTCCACCAATTCACAAACCAAACATGTTAAACTAGGGTGTTTATCCAGCTTACAAGTGACATTCAACAACAATAACATAAATGAACAAATAAACACATAAGGAAACTAAATGACTACAAAATTGAACAATCTAACAAAAATACAGGAAAAGAACTCAACAAACAATAGGTGTCATCAAAATTCCCATTACATATTTCAACATGTTACTCGAGGTCGAAGGAATACTTGGAACAATAAGAAACAACCATAGAACTTCAGCAAGGAAATAGAAATAACAGCAGCTCTTAAACAACGACTATCAACCAACTACAACCATCTTTTGAGCACAGAAAAAGAGTAGTGTATTCAAACTTTTTAAAATAATCCAAGAGATATGAAAAATCAGCTACAGTAGAACAATAATTGTGACTTTTTTTTGTATTTTTCTTTCTAATTTCCAAACTCTATCAGTGTGTATGCTTCAGCCGCTTTTTGAACTTTTAGGTCTCTGATCTCTGCCCCAATTTTGTTGAAATAGGCCTTATATAGAAGGACCTTAGGGCATCAGAATTGATTTTTCAACTTTACAATTTACCCCTTCCCCAATTTTTATCTTTTCACTCCAGACCCTGAAATTTAAGCTTATTTGTTAAACCACCCCAATCCCACCTTCCTGGAAACTTCTTAGTTAGTTAGGCAAGATTTCCTTAGGCTAAAATGACCAAAATAGCCCTTGACACCTATGTGTTTACCTCCCAAACTAACTCACACATGGATCAAATTTGATCCAAAACCCAACCCTAAATGGACGTGCCTCTTTAAACTGGGTCAGAAATGATCAAGAGGCCCAATCAACCAAAGTGACCAAATAATCAACTTCAGTGATTACGAAAAGAAGAAAAAAAATCCAGAATTAAATGATTTCCAAAATCAGCAATGTATCTAAGCAAAGCAATTCATGAAACTAATCTAAATAGGCAAGGATTAACCTAAATTACTAAATCGAAACAAAACCTAATTAAACCTAACTAGAGGATTAAAACATGAATGACTCTCAGATGAATACAAGTAATTTAACGGACTAAAGAAAGTAAGAAATCACTGACTCACCAGAGAAATGAATAACACAATAGTGAAATTCTACCATTTATGCATGAACAAAAGTGTGAGATAGCTTGTTGCCCTGCTCCGCTCTAATTGATCACCCAAAGGGCTTTTCTCCCAAGGAACCCGACCTTGCATAGAGCTTTGGCCGGATTTTTTGCAAGAAAAGACTCACGAGAGTCTAAATCCTTGAGAGAGCAAACAAAAACGAACCCTTCGAACTCAAATGCAAAGGAACGAACAATTTCTAGGGTGTTTTGGAAAGAACTGGGTCGATATATGAGATGAGGAGGAGGAGAAGAAGGTTATGGGGTATGATTTTTCGTAGGTTTAGAGGGGTTTGAGTGGTGGTCGCCGGCCGGTGAGGGTTTGGGGATTTGGGGCGATTGGGTTCGATTAGGGTTTGGGTAAGTTAGTGAGTGAGAGATGGAATTGGGGGGGACCGGTTCCGACATATGTATATTGGCCAAGCACCAGTTCCGGGCCGTTGGATTATTAAAATCCAACAGCTGAGATGACATGCACTTGAAACGGGGTCGTTTTGGCTTGGGGGTTGAGCTGGACCGGGTTAGGGATTGGGCCTGGGATGATAGGTTCGAAATTGTTTGGGTTTTCCACTAAATTGACCCAATTTCGGGGCTTTAAATCAAACTCTCAATGTTCCCTTTCTTTTGTTTCCTTTTATAATTATTTTCTTTTCCTTTTTTAATTAATTAAAAACCTAAATTAGACTCTTAAATCAAACTAGGTTATAAAATTAAGCTAATTATCTGTTGTAATATTTACAAAATTAATTACTCCTAAATTGAAAGAGGAAATTACTAAATTAACATTAAAAAGGCTAAAAAATGCAAAAGTGAGCATATTTTGTGATTTTTATTTTTTATAAAACCACTAATTTACTAATTAACCTAAAATATAAAAATGAATCCCAAATGCAATGCAGAGTATTTTTGGTATTTTTCATAATTTAAATAAAATAAACATGCACAGACAAATGCAAACAATTAACAAAAATCCTACGGAAAATTTACAAAATTGCAAATAATGGGAAAAAATTATTTTCTTAGAGTTTATGAGAGTAATTTATATAGGGCAAAAATAATGTGCTCACAGTTTCCCCTCTTTTCTCGGAAACACGAAGAATTTTCGTGCAAAGATAAAGTGAGCGGATACGAGCAATTTTTGTCCGTTTAAATACTCCGTGGGAAGCACTTTTGAAAGATTTGACCGCACCTTGCTTCCGAGGTTGCCTACATATTCTTGGATATAAAGGAATCAGGTCGGTGTAGTTCGGCAAGTTTCGGTAGCTGGGACTAATAGGAAGTTGTGATTTCACTGCTGCTGCTGCTATTGCTTGTCGAACTCCTTATTACTCCAACACAAAACAAAAGAAGCTAAACTAAAATATGATCTATGAATTACAGGAATCCTATATACATATCTTCAAACTTGATCTTGCGATTTCTGCCGCTCTGTTGACTTGTATTCTCCATGTGAGCTCGCGGGCGCCTGATTGCCAACATTTGACTGTACTCCCTTGTTCTCTAGGCGGGCACCTGATTGTCGAAACTTCCACTGTATTCCCTTGCTCTCCAGGTGGGTGCCTGATTTCCAAAAACCCTAACTATATTCTCTTGCTCTCTAGGTGGGCGCCTGATTGCCAAAACCCCTAACTATATCCCTTTGCTCTCCAGGTGAGCGCCTGATTGCCAAAACTTTAATTATATTCCCTTGCTCTCCAGGTGGGAGTCTGATTACCAAAACTTCAACTGTATTCCTTTGCTCTCCAGGTGGGCGCCTGATTACCAAAACTTCAACTGTATTCCCTTGAGACTTGAACTAATTCCCTTTGTTCTTTAGGTGGGCGCCTGATTACCAACACTTGAATTGTCTTCCTTTCCTCTGAAACTTGATTTATTTCCCTTTGTTCTCCAGGTGGGCCCCTGATTTCCAATACTTGAACTATTTTTCCTTGAAACTTGAACTACTTCTCTTTGTTCTCCAAGAGGGCGCCTGATTACCAACACTTGAATTGTTTTCCGTTTGTTCTCCAGGTGGGCACCTGATTTCCAACACTTGAACTATTTTTCCTTAAAACTTGAATTGTTTTTCCTTTGTTCTCCAAGTGGGCACCTGATTACCAACACTTGAATTGCTTTCCTTTTGTTCTCTAGTTGGGCGCCTGTAATTTAGCATGTCTCCTACTTACTTACATTTTCTACTACTATTCTGCACCTACCCCCTAACCCCCAATACATTATAAGCATGACACCTAGTTACTATATGATCCTGAACCCCCCCCCCCCCC